>JAJJMB010006306.1:1344299-1384640 GCA_023531105.1 Papaver atlanticum
AGTTCATTCTTTCAAATGAACACCTAATAAAACCAAACTAAATCACATATGAAAACAGAGTTCATTCTGTAAAATGAACACAACACAAAACTTCATTATTATGACAAAAAACAGAGTTCATTCTTTCAAATGAACACCTGATAAACCCTATATGGAAACAGAGTTCATTCTTCAAATGAACACCTGACAGAACCTATAAGAAAACAGAGTTCATTCGTCAAAATGAACACCATCAAAAACTAACTAATTCAAACCTAGAACTTAGTTCATTCTTTAAGATGAACACCTAATAATTCAAGATTTAAAAATAGAGTTCATTCTTTAACATGAACACACACAAAAATCCATAAAAATCATCTTCATCTTCATCAGCAGCAAAACACGAGTTCATCTTCAACAACAACATCTTCATCACAAATCTTCGTCGTCTTCATCATCTTCAGCGTCTCCACCATCTTCAACAACACTAGCAGCAACAAAAAAAAGAAAAAAAACGCACAAATCATCATCAGAGAAACCCTAATTTTTGTTCATCTTCAACAGCATCTTCATCTTCATCAGCAGCAAAACACGAGTTCATCTTCATCTTCAACAACAACATCTTCATCACAAATCTTCGTCGTCTTCATCATCTTCATCGTCTCCACCATCATCAACAACACTAGCAGCAACAAAAAAAGAAGAAAAACGCACAAATCTTCATCATTCATCATCATATTCTCTGTCTTCATCGTCTCCACCATATTCAACAGCACCAGCAGCAACAAAAAAGAAGAAAAACGCACAAATCTTCATCATTAATCATCATGTTCATCGTCTGCAAAAAAGAAAGAAAAAAATGGAGAGGAGAAAAACTAGATATGAAAATAGAGAGGAGAGAGAAAGTAAATTTATGTAAAAAAGAAGAAAAAAAAATGGAGAGGAGAAAAACTAGATCCGAAAATAGAGAGGAGAGAGAAAGTAAATTTGAGAATGAGATATTTTCTATTGATTTTTTGTATATGTGGTCCCAAAAGAGTATTTCTGCCACTATAATATGACAATTACATCATCAATGACGTCACCGTAGGACCAAACCATAATTTCTAAGAATTAAACTGTAATATTTATTTTTAAAAATGACCAAACATATAGTTAACTATGTCAACTAGACCAAACTCACTCTAATATATTATTTCTAGGACCTATTGGTATTTCGTATGTAATACTTATAGGCCGGGATAAAATAATGTTCGAAGACTCGAAGTAAATCGATTGTGGCTGCTGAACTTTTTGGTAAGAAGGATAAGTTGGCCATAAGCGTATAGTTTAAGGGATGTTGGTGTCATTGTATAAAACATGTCGTTATCTTAATTCTTCTTCTGGAGTGCTTGGAATGAATGATGTCGCAGGGAAACACGAACAACAGAGCAAATGTTTTCTTGACTTGTCCTAAATTGAACTCTGTTTGATCTTTTTATTCGTCACTACTTCCACTGTTTCTTCTTTCAAGTATACAACAACAACAAAAATGCAGAAAAACTCAAATTCTATGGGATACACAAGGCTCTGAATTCTCTCATTACAAAGGATATCTAGGGTTTTCTTTTGTTACTGTTCTTAATAGCTACAAGAAGTAAGTATACACTTTTTTTTATTTTTTTTACAGAATTATGCTGTTAAATTCTCTTATTGGATTTGAGAATTAGGATTCGAAATTTTTAATTGTCCTTCTGGTGGTTATTTGAATTATGATTACTGGTTGCTATGATGGTTGTTATTTGGGGCAATTTTGATCGTTTGATTAGTTTTATCATGGATAAAAAAAAATTATTATTATTAATAACTGTTTTCCTGTATTACAAACTCGTTTTGATTTGTAATTTGACAATGAAATACACAGAGGTGGATACTTTTTATTTAAGTTGGAATCAGAATTGGGTATTTTATCACCGTCTGGACATGTATTGACTTCATTTTCAACTTATTGGTTGATATTATATCAGTAGTTGGACCAAATTGAGAAGAGGGTTTAATGTGTGAGATAGGGTTTAGCCTTTTCTTCTTTGGACCTTGTCTTGAATACCTCTGCATTGTTTATTGCTTGAATTCAGTGTGGGTATTCGTTTTTCTTGCATGGGTTCCAGTTTGTTTCAATTTAGTTTTAGTTTTTGTGTTTGTGGTTTGTTTATGTTGTTTAGCTTTGGAATTCTGTTTGGGTAGTAATTGTATTGAAGATTGATTGATTGTTGAAGGAATTTGAAGGCATGCACTCGAAACCTGGGAACGTAAATGCATCAGAATTGGACGAGCAAAGTATTCCGCAATCAACAACCTGTTCTCAACCTTGGTGGCGCGGTTCTGTGCTTAACACCGAGACGTCAACCGAGTTGGGAGACAGCTCAAGTAAACCATCTCTAATAGAACAGCCTGACAGTAGAATGGAAACCAACGCTAACGAGATAGGTGATGGTGGCCAGAATGAAGGGCGTGGTGTTACGAAAGAGATGCAGACCACCATAGCCCCACAATCAGGTACATCTTGCTAAATATTTAGCTGTTTGTGTTGATCTGTAAGAGATTTGTGGAATTTTGCCAGGATTAGAACAGTAAGTTTCTCATCTTTGAATTTTACAAACTTAGTCTAGATTTGTTATGGCTTCAAAGGATTCTAAAACATAGAAGGAGAACCGTACTCATGCTTGCTCATAATATGGAGGGAACTTTATTCTTTGGTGGCTGTGTGTGAGCATACGATAGATTACAAGAAATAGTTAGGTCGCAATTTTATTTGTGTATGTTGCAAATTGTGTTCGGCTACATCGGTTCTCTCTGCTAACAGCCTGACAGTTTATTTTGAAAACCTGAGCTCTTAAGTGGCTTTCGAGGCTATTTGGGTTCCTTGCATATTGTTTCTTCAATTGAGATATGAAAAGATTTATATATAAAATTATGTCTGAGGAGATGGTTCAGTGATGACAGAGACTAGGAACCTGATATCTCTACTACTTATTATTTCCTTTGTATCATTCCCTCATATGAATTTAATTGTAACTATAACATTTTGGATCCCGTTTTCATGATAACAGCCTGAACAGGTTATCTAGCCTCAACAATATGAAATAGGTACCTACCTAGTGTGAAGATAGGACACTAATCTTTCTAGGTTAGTAGTTATGTTAACCCATGTGGGTTCTTTTGATCTAAAAAAAGCAATTCAAGATGTGAGTTAAACAGCTAATGCACATCACCCTTCAACCTGAAATGTGGATATTTTTGGATTTAGCTTTTTTCTTCACCTTAGGTTAACTATATCTTATGAGGTCGCGTAGAGTAAGCGTCTTTTATGGGTTGAGGGTTTTCACTCCTTGGTATCCATGTTTGCATTTCATTTATTTTTTCACTGCATAGAATTCTCTTCTGATCTTTTTCTAGGATCAATGCATGTGATTATAGTTTCGGTAGAGAAAGACAATGACAATTTCTTGGAAGTGTGTTTCTTACGTAATACTGATTCACTAACAGCCAATTGGAACATTTAAAGTTCCAGAAGAGTAAATGCATCAATGCACATAGTTTGTGCTAAAAGATTTGATCTTGACCAACATGACAATGAAAGATATAGCCGTTAGATCAAATTTTTGTGATTAAACATGGATGTTTAAGCAAAGTGTAAGATATAATATATATAGGCTTGGGGGTTTACGAAGTAGAATCCTGAGAAGGTGCACACTGAAAAGGCCTATACAGCTACACCGCTTGTGTGGCTCAAGCAACGTATTCTTAACCTCATTGGATAGAGTCAAGGTCGTCTTTTTTAAGCAATTTGTAATCAACTTATCGTTAAGTTCATCATCTAATTAAAAGCAATTGTCTTGACTAAGGCCTTGGCTTGAAGTTCATCTTTGACTTGCCACTTGCAGTTCAGCTAAAAGCAATGCATATTTTGATTTTATTAATTATGTGGATCCTTTTCAGTTGCATAATTAATTACTTTATAGTGATATTTGTATATTATGAGGATCTTTGCTTCAGGGTCAGATGGACAATATGGACAGGAGCACCAAAATCTGCAGCTTGCTGCATCTACAATGCCCCCAGCGGGTGGTGAATACCACATACCATGTCCCCAATTTGAGCTTGTTGGTCACTCAATAGTAAGACGATTCTTCTGCGGTTCCACCTGAATCAAAATTTGTACATACTCTTGGATATTTTAGCTTTAAAGCACTGTCTGAGGTATTCTAAGTGTTGTTTAGCTTCCTACAGGCATGCGCAGCGTACCCATATTCTGATCCATATTATGCTGGAATGATGGGTGCTTTGGGATCTCAATCTCAGGTCAGAAGCCTTATATTTTCTGATGTAGTATATTATAATGTTGATATTTGTTTTCTGATTAACTGGTGATTTTATCCGGCATCATATATGCTCAATAAAAGAACTACATTGTGCATTCCTTGGTTTTAGGACTGGGATACAGTGGGCCATCCATTGTTTGGTTCATCGTTGCATCATTATTATAAACTATAGTAGAAACTTCAACACAACTGTGTTCTTGTAAATTGTGATCATCGACTGAAAGTAAAATTTTCCTAAGTAATAGGTTATACTAGGTTGAATGTAAATGGCATTCTGCGAAAATTTGCTTTTTGTGTGAGTGATAATTCTTAAGTACTTGTTTGGGAGTGACACTACATAATGCCTTACTGTGATTTTAAGAGGAAGTTTCTCTCTCACTGACGGTTTGGAATTGTAGCAGGTACAGCCGCATTTACTTGGTGTGCGTCATAGTAGAATGCCATTGCCTCTAGAAATTTCAGAAGAGCCTGTCTACGTAAATGCCAAGCAGTACCATGGAATTCTGAGGCGAAGGCAGTCACGTGCCAAGGCAGAGCTAGAAAAGAAACTTATAAAATCTAGAAAGGTCTATATGTGTATACTTGCTTCAGTTTACATGCAATTCTTAACTTCACCTCTATTGTTACATTCTAGGTTGCAGGTAGTTCGCAAGTTTGTAGGAAAAATATCTTCACTACTGCTTGAGAACCAAAGAATTTGATATAGTTGTCTTGTTGCAATCAGAACTACTGTTACCATTATTATATCTGGTGGAATATAACCTGTAGGAAGGTATATTCTGAGTGTGGGTTATCAAATACAGGGAATTTGGGCTGATGGGGAGAGGAGAGTTTTATCGGACTGAGAAATTATAAAGCTAGCTTAACTTAGAAGGAACATGATTATGGTGAAATTCAGGAAGGTGGTATATGCAGGAGGGTAGTTGAAATGAAAGTAATGTTTTGTAGCATCTTAGCATCACCTCTCTGTGTGCAGCTTTATTAAGAACTTCAGGAGCTGATTAGGAGAAATGTTTGGAATTGTTATTACTAGGTTAATGATGACGAAGAGATACTTAAAAGCAACTGAACATACTGGTGGAATATGGCTCTGGAGTCAAGAATATGTTATTGTAGTGTTTTGTATGGTGTCGCAGGGGAACGTCTGAAGTCAATGATGACGTTAATGTTTTAGGTTATGATTGCATGACTCATTTGTTTGGATCTACATAGCACCCACATCAGCTACACAAGCTTTTGTTTTTGTTCTTTTTGCAGTACCTTTACTAGTTCCATTTTGGTGGGTTGAATTTAATCTGATGTATGTCGGCTTTACTTTGTTCAGCCATATCTTCACGAATCCCGGCACCAACATGCTATGAGAAGGGCAAGGGGTTGCGGAGGTCGTTTTCTCAACACAAAGAAACCTCAAGACAGCTCATCGATGCACACCACCGAGGAGGGCTTGACATCCGACTGTAATGGTAACCGTAACTCCTCCAATGGGAGACAAGTAGTAAATGATTCGACAGGCCAGGATAGGCAAGAATCAAATTCATACTCTAACAACAATACTAAAAGCTGCTACCGACACAATCAAGGTCTGCAATTATCCAGTTTTCATTCACTATCTGGTGAAAGGGTAGAAGAAGAAGATTGTTCAGGCCAGCAGCGAGGAAACATCCAGGTGAAGCAGGCCCAAAGCAGGGCCCTCACCATCCAGTGAACCTATGTGTGGGGAATGGGTTATTACCGTATTGCTGTTCTGTATTACCGCCCTTACCTTTCTTAAACCTCTCCAGTGTCTTATTGAGATGTCGGATATGGTAGAGAGCAAATGGCAATCAACAGTGGTGCTGGAATATGAACCCTAGCGACCAGAAGTGGATTCCCCCCAGGGTAACTGGTGTTTCTCAGGCAATTCATTCTTGGCTTGGTTCTTGTGTTTCTTCAGGAAAGAGGTGAGATTCTGGGGGTTTAGTGTGTCGTGGTGTTATGTGGTCTTCCAGTCTTTCTCCTCTTTCCCTGCGTTTTTCTTTACCACTCTGTTGTACAAATGAAGTGACTAGTGGTGGTTGTAATCTTAGTAATTTGAAGGGTGAGAAGAAATGAATAAACCCCCTTCTTTTTTCCTTTCCCCTTTTTGTTCTTGTTTGGGAACTTTTGGTATGTTAATACTGATGTCGTCCAGCTATGTAAACATTATAATTTATGGTTTGTTCTGTTATGCTTTTGATGTTGGTGACCTATTATAACTCGTGCCGTTGTGTGCTAGCTGTATCTATTGTTGCAGAGGTTGGCGTCTTCCGGGTCCTTTTATTGTAACTTCTAAATGTGTAGAAGTTACTTCAATCTAATTTAATGGCCACAAGGTCATGTAAGTAACAATCACACAAGTAAACTCCTGAGCGGACGAGCGCACATGCAAACAACCGAGCTGGCAAGTAAACAGAAATGTACGTGACTCAATATTCAATATTTAAGATCACTGAACAATGTAATTAACAATGTAATTCTGATCAAAGAAAAAAAAACAATGTAATTAACAATCACACCACACAAGCAAACTACCGAGCTGGCAAGCAAACAGGAATTTGCGTGGCTCAATATTTAAGATTACTAAACAATTTACTCCCTCCGTCTCTAAAAAATAGGTAGGTTTGTATGTAAATTTACACACAAACCTGCCTATTATTTTGAAACGAAGGTAGTAATTAACAATCACAGGAAGTTGCGTGGCTCAATTTTTAAGATTACTAAACAATTTAATTAACAATCACACCCAAAATGATACACCAATTTAAAACAATGTAATTAACAATCACACCCAAAATGATATACCAATCGCACGTTGAATCTCGCAGCATGTCTCGACAGACAGTGGGATAGCTTCACCCCAGACCCATTCCCTGTTAAATCACGGGTTGGAGAGGAGGGTCCACCTACTGTCTCTGCTAGGATAGATCGCGGGATTCAAGTCGAGATCTGGTAGGAGCTCAAGCAAATTATGGTGCTGACAAGCAGTAATATATGCACATCGGGACAAGTGGGTGCATTAGATCCCACTTGTTTTCCCAATTTAGTTGCACCCACTTGTTTTCCCAATTTAGTTCAAATTTGGTGAGATTTTAGTGTAAATTTAGTGGTTTGTGGGGACAAAATAGGTATAAAAAATTGAATTATTTATTTGACCATGTGAAACGAAGAGTTTGGCTGCGTCACTGCTTACAAGCACACAAGAATTTACGTAGATCGGCTTTAAAAATCAATGCTCACGTGGGGTTTATGGATGATTTCGTTACGACCGAGAACATATTACAAGATTATTGTTAAAGGGAAAGCCAAAATATAATGGGGAAAGCTGACTTTTAGTCAAGAATATTTGACTTATAGTCATTATGGGCGTAAATAGTAAAATCATTGACCCTCGAGTAATTGTTCCGATCAAATCAAAAAACCTTATACTTGATCATGTTTGATGTTTTTAAGGGGCGGAGATCAAAATCCACAATGTTCTGCAACATAAGTTCTCCAAGTTTATCAGGCATTATGGGTTTATTACTAGCATTGTGGGTTTAATTACATACTAAGAGATCATGCAGAAGAAGGTTTGGTATTTTTGATTTTGATCATATCATCATTGGCACAATTATGAACATCAATGCACAATTATGAACATCAATTCTCGAAGGTGGACAATTACTATTTCCAAAGGTCGACAATTAGTATATCAGGAAGAAGAATTTTTTCTTTCCGTGATCCATCGTTTTCGAATAAAATTTAATCGAAAATCTAATTTCTTAATTAAGCAGAAAAAGCTTGAACTTGTATTAAAGCAATAAACATTTATTCCCTTTATCCCCTCAAACTCAAACACATACTTGATTAATTGTATTTACTTCATAATAATCCGGGACATCATCGTATGGCGCATCCAATTCACTTCTCCTCCAAAATTTAATAAATGAAATGTACATATTGCAAATCGCAGATATGAACAATTGCTTGGAATTTAGTAAAAAAAAACAAAACAATTGCTTCAAAAGATGAAGTTTTGTTTCAGAGAGGAAGTTCCACGTAAAGTAGGTGGAAGAGGATAAAAAAACGAAAGATTAAGATGAATCGGGTAGAATTCTAATTCCTACCGTATTGACTAGAAATCTCCTCTCCTTGACCCAAGTCAGCTCTCCCCCTAGAAATATCGGCTTTCCCTATAACAATTATCTATTACAAGTGTAAGTTGCCTTGGTACTCCGAAAATGAGTTGGGTAAAATAATGACACAAAGTTTTTCGAGGAAATGGGTCGTATGCATATTGTGCTTGATTATCGGCTTTCATATTGATTTGTGAACCATGAATTGTGAAAACACTTTATGGGAATGTGATTCTAGTAAGACTGGGCGCACTATGAAACTACTGTGCGGAGGCGGGTTAGAATAATCAAAACTTACTTATATATTCTAGACTTTGATGGTAGTTCTTGAATCATAGGGTGTATGCATTTCGTGTGGATGTCGATACCATTTGAGACTGGATTTATCATATCATCATTTTCTCCATTGAATAAGACAAGGTTAGGATAAGATATGTTTAGGTTGTTCTGATGTCACATTTGTAGATCATCTGGTGGTGATCTATCATAAAATATTGTAATATGGTACGCGATATCCGAGGAGGTGAGTTGGAGTAATCTTTTGATGTGTGATGTATGTAAAAGATATTTGATCGTTTTCTTTTAGTATAACTGTGAAGCATGTTAAATGATTACTGGAATGTTGTATTTGGTTCCATTGAGCACACTTCCAGATTATGTGCTCATTCAATTCTCACTTTCAGTTTCAGAGACACATCAAGTAGTGTACATGATGACGAATGTTCAACAAATGAAGATTTGAGCTAGGATTAGAAATCTGATCGAATATTAACTTATACCAAGACCATTTTATAAAATTGATTTTATCAGAAAAAATGACTCACTTATATATATATATATATATACTAGGGAATGACCCGTGTTGTAACGGCACGGGTTATTTTGCACTGTCCTAAACTGGGTCATTTAACATTTTATAAATATCAATGGGTATGCATTGACATATTATCATTTTAATTCCGTTTTTTCCCATACTGATATATAAAGGTATAATTGGACCGTGCCAGCATGCGTACAACACGGCACAACACGTGAGTTAGTCCAGCACGGCATAACACGTTAGTTTAATGTGATGTACTGGGCCAGGATAATCGACACAATGGCACGGATTAGCACGTGGCACAGCACGCTAACAAAGCACGTCATAACATCTACTATAAAATACTGCACAATACGGTACAATACAACACTTTTTTTTTTTTGTGCAGTTCACAAAAGAGTGCTTATTCTAACCATTTTTTGACATTCTATCTTCGTTATGTCGAGTTATTTCAATAGCAACACATATAATATCTAAATACGTTGAAAATATTTTTCTTGAAAATATTTATTTTGAAAATGTAAAATAAATGTGTCAGGCACAGCATGGCACGACACGGCACGCTTTCAAGCACGAGACAACACGGCACGCCTTAATTTCTGGCACGACACAGCACGGCGGGCTCACCTCTTAATGGAATGTGATGGGCTGTGCCGGCACGTTTTACACCTCTACTGATATATGTATTATTTAATTTTTTTGATATACGTATCGATCCTTTAGTCATGCATTCATAAGGAATCCTATTATTGGGGTTAACCCAAATAGAATTTTGGGGGCTTAATGTGCTTTGGGTAGGCAAATTATGAATAGGGGGGTTTAAGTGATTAAAAAGTCTGATTTACCCTTTGTTAATAAATCAATTTTAAAATCAAAACCTAATATAATAAAATTAATTAAAATCAAAACCAAATCTGAAATCAAAACCAAACATAAAAATCCATTCATTTTCTCTCTTCTTCTTCTTCTTCTCAAAAAAAACTCTCAAAAACCTAATAATATCTCCCTTTTTTTCCATTGATTTTTCAAGCATCTCAACGTGATTCGATTCTACTCAAGTTGATTCTCAAGATGGCAGGATACTACGCACTTGATTCCCTTAGCTGATCTCACCCACAACTAAGAGGTTCTACGACCCAAAGTCAAAGACTTGATAAACAAATTTGTCTCACACAGAAAAGTCTATTGAATAGATAAATCTGTCTCCCACAGATATACCTACGAGTTTTTGTTCCGTCTTTTGACAAATCAAGGTGAACAGGAACCAATTGATAACCCGGACTTATATTCCCGAAGAACAGCCTAGTATTATCAGTCACCTCACAATAATCTTAATCGATTAACGAAACAAGATATTGTGAAATCACAAACGATGAGACGAAGGTGTTTGTGACTACTTTTCTATCTTTCCTATCGGAGATATAAATCTCAAGCCAATCTTACGATTGTACTCAATCACGTTAGAAAACAGCAAGATCATATCACGCAACTACAGAGAAAATAGTTGGGTCTGGCTTCACAATCCCAATGAAGTCTTTAAGTCGTTAACCTACAGGGTTTCATGAAAAACCTAAGGTTAAAGGAGAATCGACTCTAGCTTATACAACTAGTATCAAACAGGAGGTGTGGGGATTAGGTTTCCCAGTTGCTAGAGTTCTCCTTTATATAGATTTCAAATCAGGGTTTGCAATATAAGTTACCTTGGTAACAAAGCATTCAATGTTCACCGTTAGATGAAAACTTGATTAGATTCAAGCTAATATCTTTCAACCGTTAGATCGAACTTAGCTTGTTATACACAAATGAAATGCACCTTCATTTAGGTTTGGGTAACCGTACCTAAACGTGTACACTTAGTCGGTTCAGCAATAGTTAACCAATGGTTAGCCATATGAGCACTTTCATATCAACCTTATTCATCTTCACCATAACTAGTTCAAATGACTCAAATGAACTAGTTAGAGAGTTGTTCAATTGCTTAGATCTCATAGTAGTATACAAGACACAATTGAAGAAAAATCGATTTTGATTCACTCGAATTAAATCGTGAACATTATAGCCACGGTTTGCAAAGATTGCATTCCTTATTATATAAATTTTTTAGTTCATGAACAAACCGATTTTAGAAAGTAACCTTCTTAGGTATGCAAACGGGTACGCATACTTAGGTGACCGGATTGAGTTTGTTTTTACTTCCAAACTCCAGCAGAAATTCACGGACGTGAAACTTCCACCAGTATGCGTATGGGTACGCATACTCACCCTTTTCCAACAACCACCGGTACGAGTACGGGTACGCATACTTTAGGTTCTCGGTTTTGGACATTTACACAAATGTGAAAACACACTATGTTTATATCCAAACATGGTTACTTGTTCTAAACTCTCATTTCAATCATTGAAACTTTCTTAGAGGATGTTAAAAATAGTCGTTATCCACAAACTATTTTCATCAAAGCGATTTTCAAGTTATTGAAATAATCAACATGACTTTCGTCACAAGTAAAGATGAACTTGGGTAAAGCGAAAGCTTACCAACATATATTTCGAGAAATAGATAAGCGAGATAAACTCGGCTCAAAATAGCAAATGTGTATAATTGAAGTCTATATAGCTGTTGATGGTGGATTTTCGACAAGGGCTAATATCGTAAAATCATGATACTGCATGTTTCTGACCCGGCAGAGCATTCGATGCTTTACAACATTTCATCATCACCTCTACGTAGAATCGAAAGATTGGACGGTTCTTTGGACATAATTTTTTGTCGGAGAGCTTAACGCCTTCAGGACGTCACGCCACTTGTTGTTCTAACTACATAGAGAGACCCACCTCTACATAGAATAATGATTTGGCGGTTCTCTAGACATAATTGTTTGTTAGAGAGCTTAACGCCTTCAGGACGTCACGCCGTTTGTTGTTCCTTGATTATGTAGAGAGGCCGTGTATAGAATCTTGATGATTGGGCGATTCTCTAGACATAATTGTTTGTTAGAGAGCTTAACGCCTTCAGGACGTCACGCCGTTCGTTGTTCCCTGACTATACACCCCTCAGAACGAATATGATGCTTCAACTATCTCATATCTCGATTCTGCAAATAGATTAATTCTATCGTGACATTCATCCACTGAATTCCTAGAAAATAATCTATTATATCTTATTACTCCGTTCCCTGAATTCCCCGGCTGGATTCATGGATTAGTAATAGATGATAATTTTATCTCATTACTCCGTTCCCTGAATTCCCCGGATGGATTCATGGATTAGTAATAGATACTCAATTCATTTTATTACTCCGTTTCATGAATCATTCTCCGCTGAATTTCATGAATTAGTAATAATTACTCAACAATCGGGCGTCTGGACTATCACCGAGTAAGCCCCAAGAAAACAGTGCAGTGTACTCAACGATGATGCACAAACGAGCACCCGAATGCACGGACGAGCATTCAAAAATATGGACAAACGAGGAAACCCACGCAAAATAGGAGAGAGAAAATAATAATAAAAAAATATAAAAGAGACGCCTAGGGACCGGGCCCACCGGCCGGCGGTCATGCCGCTGTGGCCGGTCCCCCACGCCTCTTCCTTTATTTTTTTCTTATTTTATTACTTTCATGATCTCATGAAGACTCCTTCATTCGAGCAACTTTCCTTGTTTGAGCAAAACTCACGGTTTCTCCATATTTTCCTTCAAAGATGAAAAATAATAAAAATAGGGGAAAGTGTCACGGGACTGGGTTACCAAGCCGGCCGGTCATGCCCTAGCCATGGACGGTCCCACACTTTGCAATCCCTTGTTTTCACAATTATTATTTACCTCATCTCACGAAACTCCTCCGTTTGAGCAAAAACTCTGGGTTTTTTTTTCATATTTTCTCAAATATTGCTCAAACCATGAAAAAGCCAAAAAGTCCAATGGTCACATTACCGACTAGACTACTAATGAAAAAGAATATTAAAATATTATCATTTTAATATTCTCAAAATATTGATCAAATGAGCAAAGTTCCACTTGCTCATTCGAGCAAAATTAAGAATTTCAGTCAAAGATCAAACTCTTCTGAAAACCCAAAATATTGCTCAAACTCACATCAGAAAATACCAAAACTCTCAGGACTGAGACACGGACATTATGGTGACACGGGCATGCTTCCTTGACCGACTAAGGCCGTCCCTAAGGCTTACAAGGAGCCGGTCCCACACATCTTTACAATTCTAACCTAATTTGCTCAATTGTTCATATTAGGTCAAAACTCTTTCCAACCAACCTGGAATTTGCTCAATCGACCGTCAGCTGGTCCCACACCACCAAGGGCTGGTTCTATGCTCCCTTGGATTGTCCCTCACTTCTCCATAATTCGGTTTTATTACCTAATGCTCAGACGAGCAATATTTTAATAAATGATTAAACCAGCATTTAATCATCCTTTCACCAACTGGTCAACAAGAGACTTTGGTGCATGCTCACACGAGCACCTGGGCACTACATGGTCGTCCATAATCCATGTAGCCGGTCCCTCCTTCACTCAGTGATTGATCTTAAATAAATCATCAACTGATCAGCAATTGATCAAAATCAGGGTTTCGAACTGAATGCTCTGCAAATCGTAATTTTGAGCAAGTTTAAACACTAATAAATTTATGTTGACTCAGCAATCAACATCTGGATTAATTATGTAATATTTGGTAGGCTACCAATATTTTAATTAATATTTTATTGGGTCACGTTACCAATAATTCATCGAATTGAGCAATTGCTCAGTTGCTCGAATGATGATTCAATTGTCAATATTCAATAATTTATCAAATTGAGCAATACTTGCTCAATTGCTCGAATATTGATCCAACTATCAATATTCAGTAATTTGTCGAATAAGCCAAATGCATATTGATCTAACTATCAATATTTCGCCAATAATTGATTCAACTCAATATTCAACAATTCGTTAAATTTACAATATTTTCTCAGACGAGCAATATCAACATCATTCAAGAGCTATACATCTGACATGTTCAATCCGTGAATCACTGAGCATTCATCAATCATTCTCAATTCAACAAAACTTAGACTCACTGTCTAATCAAGTCAACGACTGACTAATCAAATACACGTTTGCTTTGCAGACTCCACGTTCGTGAGACATCAATCACGTCACATGGGGGATATCAATTAGGGTTTTGGTCTGGCGGCCTATAGCACGTGTGTTCATCCACGATGAGAAACGTGAGTAAGTTTTGCAAGCGGTTGAGGGAGTTAGCAAAGTGGTGGGTGCATGATCAGTCAAGTCTCCACACGACATGGAACTGATTTTACCACGATCTCCCACTTCCCCACTCTTTCACTCAAGGAACCGTCACACTTACTGTGATCAATGTGTTTACCATTCTGACAATATAAATAAGTTTTGAATTGATGACTGAAGATAACATTCTTCTACACACATTTCTCTCGATTAAAACTTATTTACACAAGTTTACATACTTGCAGAAACCTTCAACACATCCATAATCCTTGATCATCATTGGTCCCACAATTCTCAGCTTCCCTCCTACAGATCAACCCATCTCCCTTTTTGTGACCGAATTGATTCTAGAATAGCCATTGACTTGGTTTAGGCCGGAGTCCTACAGATTGATCTCTCGAACTCAAAGCACTCCCGTGCAGTGCATCTGTGTAAGGTTAAGCAGTTTTCTCGGTTTAGGAGTCTCGGACGAACCGTCGTCTCTTCACTCTCCTAAGAAACCAGCAAATCGTTTTTCCCCATCTCCAATAGCAATACGACTTTTGTCTCAAAATAGGAAATAGAATAGATAGACTTTTGAGTGAAAGATAAGTTCAAGTCTCCACATACCTCTTTATTGATGAAGTTCCAGAAGTTTCCTTGAGTAGTTCTTCGTATTCATTCGAAGAACGCCGTGGAGTCTAAGGCTCAACTACACTTACTATCCTAATCCGAGACTTAGCTATAAGTAGACTAGAAATCAATACTTTTAGTTTTGGCAACTAAACTTGAAAAGCAAACTTGAGATAGCAACACTTGCGAGTTCGACCGAGCAATGCTCTAATAATATCTCTATCACTCAATTCAATCTGCAATTAGCAACATAGGAATTTGCGAGCCCGATTGAATATAAGAGAAGTAACTTGAACGGTACCAAAGACCAATGTTCAAGGATCAATCAATTTCAATCAACAACCAAAGGTTGGATTTCCCAATTGATCGATTCAACGCACAACTTGTGATATTTAAATTATATAACAAAATATAATGCGGAAAAGAAATAACACAGACACCAGAATTTTGTTAACGAGGAAAACCGCAAATGCAGAAAAACCCCGGGACCTAGTCTGGCTTTGAACACCATACTGTATTAAGCCTCTACAGACACTAGCCTACTACCAATGAACTTCGGACTGGACTGTAGTTGAACCCTAATAAATCTCACACTGATTCAAGGTACAGTTGCGCTCCTTACGTCTCTAATCCCAGCAGGATACTACGAGCTTGATTCCCTTAGCAGATCTCACCCACAACCAAGAGTTGCTACGACCTAAATTCGAAGACTTGATAAACAAATCTGTCTCACACAGAAAAGTCTATTGGAATAGATAAATCTATCTCCCACAGAAATACCTACGAGTTTTGTTCCGTCTTTTGATAAATCAAGGTGCACAGGAACCAATTGAAAAACCAGACTTATATTCCCGAAGAACAACCTAGTATTATCAATCATCTCACAATACTCTTAATCGTATGGTAGCGAAACAAGATATTGTGGAATCACAAACGATGACACGAAGATGTTTGTGACTACTTTTTATCTTGCCTATCGGAGAATAAATCTCGAGCCAATCTTAGAGAAGTTAGTACTCAATACGATAGAAACAGCAAGATCAGATCACGCAACTACAGAGAAAATAGTTGGGTTTGGCTTCACAATCCCAATGAAGTCTTTAAGTCGTTAACCTACATGGTTTCGTGAAAAACCTAAGGTTAAAGGAGAATCGACTCTAGCTTATACAACTAGTATCATACATGAGGTATGTGGATTAGGTTTCCCAGTTGCTAGAGTTCTCCTTTATATAGCTTTCAAATCGGGGTTTGCAATCTAAGTTACCTTGGTAACAAAGTATTCAATATTCACTGTTAGATGAAAACCTGATTAGATTAGAGCTAATATCTTTCAACCGTTAGATCGAACTTAGCTTGTTATACACAAAAGAAATGTACCCTCATTTAGGTTTATGTAACCATACCCAAACGTGTACACCATGTTGGCTCAACAGTAGTTAACCGAGGTTAGCTATATGAACACTCTCATATCAACCTTATTCATCTTAACCATAACTAGTTCAAATGACTCAAATGAAACTAGTTAAAGAGTTGTTCAATTGCTATACTCTCATAGAAGTATACAAGAACACAATTGAAGCAAAATTGGTTTGATTCAATTCATGAACATTATAGCCACGGTTTGCAAAGAATGCATTCATTAATATATAAATGTATTAGTTCATGAACAAACCAATATTAGAACTTTAGTTACCCAAGTATGCAAACTGGTACGCATACTTAAGCAGACGGTCTGAGTTTGGGTTCGCCAGTATGCGAACGGGTACGCATACCTTAGTACACTTCCAAAACCCAGCAGAAATTCCCGAACCTATACCTTACGCAAGTATGCGTACCGGTATGTGTACTTGGTATACGGAATTTCACAACTACAAGTACGCATACGGGTATGCATACTCTAGTTCCGGTCATGGATCACATACATGCAAGAATGCATACTATGTTTATAATCCAATAGTTCTAAACTCTATTTCAATCATTGAAACTTTCTTATAGGATGACAATAGCCGTTTTCACACACTATTAGCATCAAAGCAATTTTCTAGTTATTGAAATAATCATAACGAAACATTCCAAGTCTACACCAAATGATTATATCACACAAACCATGTAAGATGTTACTCGGCGATTTTCACATGATCATCTTTTGACTTTCGTCAAGAATATAAGATGAACTTGGTTGAAGCAAAAACTTACCAACACATATTTCGACAAATATGTAAGCGAGTAAATCTCAGCTCGAAATCTCAAATATGTATAATCGAAAACTATCGTAATACGACTTTTGTTTCAATATAGGAGATAAAGTAGAAATTGACTTTCCAAGTGATGGATGAGTTTCAGTCTCTACATACCTTTTGTTGATGAAGTTCCACAAGCTCGCCTTACTAGTTCTTCGTCTTCAATTGATGAATGTCGTGAAGTCTAATACTCAACTACACAATCTATCCTAGTCCGAGATATTACTTTAAGTAGACTAAAAATCAAGACTTATAGTTTTGATCACTAACATTGACAAACAAGCTTGAGATAGCAACGCTTGCGAGTTCGACCGAGCAGTACTCTAACAATCTCCCCCCTTTGTAAATTTTAGTTACAAAACTATCAATACATATGGATTACAAAATAAATAAACTTTGTAGCTTCTCATCCAAATGCTTGATCTCCTTTGTTCTTCAACATTACTCTGAATCTTCATCACTTCTAAGTACTCCAATGATTCCAAATGTGTTAATTTCCGCCTCATTGTTATTGAAGATCCATAGCAATAACAATGAGAAAACAAAAGCTCTCAATCATTGTCATACAGTGTCATAGTATCATTATACAGCATCAAAGTTCAATTGTATCACAACTTTGACAACAATACTATGGTGATATGTATCACTCCCCCTTAGTCAATACTTCATCTCACATGAAAATCACTCCCCCTTACATAATGATCCGTAAACCATATGTATTTGTAGTGTGAACCACACATTAATTCTCCCCCTTTTTGTCAATAAAAATTGGCAAAGGTACGAAAACTAGTGGGATCCTAATGAAATTTCCATAGAGATACTTTATGACCAAAAGAGAACAACATACCAACTTGTTTAGATGCCATCAAATAGCCGAAACTAAATGCATTCATCAAGGAGTTTATTAAGATACAAGATAACCCCTACAATATTCCATAGCCACACTCCCCACAAAAATTTGGCAATTAATCACAAGTTCAATTAAGAACTCTCCCCATAAAATGTCATTCCCGAAAGAACAACAAAAGCGACCTTACTTTTACGAGAAAAGAAGGATTTCTTTGGAAATTAACAAATCACATGAAACATGAATTTGTATCCAATAATCTCAATTGAATTAATCACAAGGAAAATGATCAATTCAATTGGTCATGCTCAACATAAGAAAACTTACGGAGCAACACAGTACATACACAAAGATGTGGATCAGGGAAAGACCAATACTGCAGAATAAACAAAGATTCATTCTATTTTTCATCACTATTTGCACAATGACATATAATAGACTTAATCTTTGTAAACAAAAGTTCATCCTTTCTTCCATCAATATTTTCATAATGACATAAAAGGCTCAACTTTTGTAGTCAAAAGTTCATTCTATCTTTTATCAATACTTTCATTCCAACATATAATAGAGTTAACTTTTGAACAAATATGGGACAGTCAAGGTTCATGGACGTAAACAACATATCCTATAACAATTTGCAATACATATAATCATAAAGATTAATACTGCAAAAATCATCTTCCAAATAAACTTTAAAATTTAAACCAATAAATCTAAAAATATTGCAAGATGAAAAACGTTGGCAATAGCTATGTGTACTCACAATAATGGCTATTCCAAACCCTAGTTATCCTTCTTAAAAATACAAGAATAAATTCTCATAAGAAGTTTCCTAGATATTTATTAAAAGAAACAATTCTCATAAAACATTTCACTTACTTTGAATGCTCTTCTCATATTCCCTATATTCTTCACGCTCATCTTCGATAAGATCAATCCTGGATTCAAGGTTATCCATCTTTTCTTCAAGTCTTTTGGAAGAAGATTCAAGTTCACTCTTCAGGGCACTCACTTGTTCCAAGACGAGATTCATGGTTAAAAAGAGCTTATCAAGAGGAGAGACGGATGGATTCCCATCAGGAGAGGAATCACGTTTTTTAGAGCACATCTCACTATCAGAAGAATCAAAACGAATCTTCTTAGAGGGTAAAAGAACAGTCCAAACATTACTTTATTTGCTTGAAAGACTTGATGAGGACATGATTGAAGAGATAAATGAAATGCTCTTTCTTAGGAGAAATCTTCAACTTAAAAAGGAGGAAGATAGGGGATAAATTTCCAAAAAAACCTTTAACCAAAACCCTAACAGAATTTGGTTATCCATAAGAAAAAGTCTTACAGGAAAAACCGTTACCTAAAAAAGAGCCAAACGAAGAACAGAAACAAACCAGAGAAACAACAAAAATATTTCCTCATGACCCTCTTGAAGATTATGGTTCTTGTTCAAGAGAGAAAACAACGAGAGCCATTTTATACCTTATTACAGATTGTAACTTTTCCGATCCAGACCAGGAATGGGCGGTTTCTTATGAGGGGAGGAAGTGTTTGTTGTTCCTTGTTCCTGTCTTGTCTCTAAAAAAGAAGAGTTATGTGCATCATTCTTTCTTTTCAGCACAGTTTTGAATACCTTGTCTGTTGATTTTCGTAAACTATGAATGATCTTGGAAATCTCTTTTGAAAGAGAAGGTTTCTTAGGAGATTTCCATTTCATCTTCTGTAAACAAGGTTTAACAAAGGAGGGATTTTCTTGATGCTTTGTGCAATCTGTATGTAGATGATCCTGATTTCTACAAAAGAGAACCAAACCATTTGGTGTGTCCTTGTATTTTTATATATCATCAGAATGACTTGAGAATGATATAGATTCAGGAATAACTTGCTGAAAATGCCTCGAAGAATTAATCGAAGAGGTTCGATGTATCTTAGAAGGATTATAATTGCGAAAGACATCAATTTCTTGTCTTAGAATCCACAGTTGACATTCCAGATCATCAATCTTTTTAATTAAAGTTTCCTTTTCCAGTTGAAACTCTTCTGGAGAAGTAAGATTGTATATCATGGAATAATCAGGACTGTTAGGAGGACAAGAGTGATTATCATCAAGGAAGTTTAGAGAACTTTCACAGATATTTTCCTCAGGACAGTAGTCAAGAGTAGCCATCCATGCTTTAGTTAACTCACTAAACTTTTCATCAGAACATTTGGAAGTGTCATGGACACTTCTTTAGCACTTGAAACAAGTTTCATTAACATAGTTTTTCTGAACTATTCTATCCTTTTATTGACTGAGCGATCTTTCTTTTGAGACTTTCTTTTACTCTGCCTGAGAGTCTTCTTTAATTATTGTATAAACATTGAAATAGTAGAATTAAAGCAATTCTCATCTTTTGCATCAATCAATTTAGGACGTCGAGATCTTTTATCAGATGTAGCAACAGAGTTGGCTAACAAGTGACATTTTTCTCTTTGACGTAGTTCAAGATCGATTTTTTTTAGCTTTCCAACAAGAGTATTTCTGGAAAGAGTTGCAAGGTTATTTCCTTCAACGATGGCATGCTTCTTAGAATCGTATCTAGATTGCAGCGATCTAAGAATTTCCATCACAATGTCCTTTTCAGGAATAGTCTTACCCAACGCAAAAGATGCATTAAACATTTCAGACACTTTGTGATTAAACTCATCAAATGAATCTTCATCTGCCATATGAAGGTTTTCCCAATCAGAATTTAGGTTTTGCATCCTAGCTTTTTTTCACAGGTATTCCCTTTAAATACGGTTTCTAAGATATCCCACGCATCTTTAGACCGGGTGCACGTAGTCACATGGTGCTGAAGATCTGGGGTTATGGCATGGATGATAGCATTTAACCTGTCAGAATTTTTCTTTACAGCGAGAATCTCGGCAGGTTCATATGCACCAATATCCTTTGGAACAGTTGCATCGCCTTCTGCAACAACCGGAGGATTATAGCCATTAACAACATAAAAACATGATTGAAAATCACGCGCTTGAAGAAAGGCACGCATAGCAATTTTCCACCATAAGTAATTTGAGCAATCGAAGACTGGTGGTACGTTCATAGAGATAGCACTTCTGTCCATATTCAGATCGCTACAAACACAGACTTATGAGGTCTTTAATGTGTTTGCCTGCTCTGATACCAATTGAAAATGCGGGGGTACAACAACCACACCCAATATTTCGTTTGGCAATCTGAATAGACAAACTCCAATATACTTTCAAGAGAATCAACTAGACAGTCAGACTCAATCTAGAAAAAGTATATCAAAGAGTTTTATATCTCTATTTCTTAATTCAATCTGCAATCAACAACATAGGAATTTCCGAGCCCGATTAAATATAAGAAAAGTAACTTGAACGGTACCAAATACCAATGTTCAAGGATCAATCAATTTCAATCAACAACCAAAGGTTGGATTTCCCAATTAATCGATTCAACGCACAACCTGTGATATTTCAATTATATAACAAAATATAATGCGGAAAAGAAATAACACAGACACCAGAATTTTGTTAATGAGGAAAACGCAAATGCATAAAAACCTCGGGACCTAGTCCAGCTTTGAACACCATACTGTATTAAGCCGCTACAGACACTAGCCTACTACCAATGAACTTCGGACTGGACTGTAGTTGAACCCTAATCAATCTCACACTGATTCAAGGTACAGTTGCGCTCCTTACGTCTCTGACCCCAGCAGGATACTACGCATTTGATTCCCTTAGCTGATCTCACCCACAACCAAGATTTGCTACGACCCAAAGTCGAAGACTTGATAAACAAATCTGTCTCACACAGAAAAGTCTATTGGAATAGATAAATCTGTCTCCCACAGAAATACCTACGAGTTTTGTTCTGTCTTTTGATAAATCAAGGTGCACAGGAACCAATTGATAAACCAGACTTATGTTCCTGAAGAACAGCCTAGTATTATCAATCACCTCATAATAATCTTAATCGTATGGTAGCGAAACAAGATATTGTGGAATCACAAACGATGACACGAAGATGTTTGTGACTACTTTTTATCTTGCCTATCGGAGAATAAATCTCGAGATAATCTTAGAGAAGTTAGTACTCAATACGATAGAAACATCAAGATCAGATCACGCAACTACAGAGAAAATAGTTGGGTCTGGCTTCACAATCCCAATGAAGTCTTTAAGTCGTTAACCTACACGGTTTCGTGAAAAACCTAAGGTTAAAGAAGAATCGACTCTAGCTTATACAACTAGTATCAATAAGGAGGTGTGGGGATTAGGTTTCCAAGTTGCTAGAGTTCTCCTTTATACAGTTTTCAAATCAGGGTTTGCAATCTAAGTTACCTTGGTAACAAAGCATTCAGTATTCACCGTTAGATGAAAACCTGATTAGATTCAAGATAATATCTTTCAACCGTTAGATCGAACTTAGCTTGTTATACACAAATGAAATGTACCCTCATTTAGGTTTATGTTACCATACCCAAACGTGTACACCATGTTGGCTCAACAGTAGTTAACCGAGGTTAGTTATATGAACACTCTCATATCAACCTTATTCATCTTAACCATAACTAGTTCAAATGACTCAAATGAAACTAGTTAAAGAGTTGTTCAATTACTATATTCTCATAGAAGTATACAAGAACACAATTAAAACAAAATTGGTTTGATTCACTCGAATCAATTCATGAACATTATAGCTACGGTTTGCAAAGAATGCATTCATTAATATATAAATGTATTAGTTCTTTGAACAAACCGATTTTAGAACTTTAGTTACCCAAGTATGCAAACGGGTACGCATACTTAAGCAGACGGTCTGAGTTTGGGTTCGCCAGTATGAGAACGGGTACGCATACCTTAGTACACTTCCAAAACCCAGCAGAAATTCCCGGACCTATACCTTACGTAAGTATGCGTACCGGTATGTGTACTTGGTACACGGAATTTCACAACTACAAGTACGCATACGGGTATGCATACTCTATTTGCGGTCATGGATCACATACATGCAAGAATGCATACTATGTTTACAATCCAATAGTTCCAAACTCTATTTCAATCATTGAAACTTTCTTAGAGGATGACAATAGCCGTTTTCACACACTATTAGCATCAAAGCAATTATCAAGTTATTGAAATAATCATAACGAAACATTCCAAGTCTACACCAAATGATTGTATCACACAAAACCATGTAAAATGTTACTCGGCGATTTTCACATGAACATCTTTTGACTTTCGTCAAGAATATAAGATGAACTTGGTTGAAGCGAAAGCTTACCAACACATATTTCAAGAAATATGTAAGCGAATAAATCTCAGCTCGAAATCTCAAATGTGTATAATCAAAAACTATCGTAATACGATTTTTGTCTCAATATAGGAGATATAGTAGAAATAGAATTTCCAAGTGATAGATGAGTTTCAGTCTCCACATACCTTTTGTTGATGAAGTTCCACAAGCTCGCCTTAGTAGTTCTTCGTCTTCAATTGATGAACGTTGTGAAGTCTAATGCTCAACTACACAATATATCCTAGTCTGAGACATTACTTTAAGTAGACTAGAAATCAAGACTTATGGTTTTGATCATGAACATTGACAAACAAGCTTGAGATAGCAACGCTTGCGAGTTCGACCGAGCAGTGCTCTAACAATTAGTGCACAAGGGCCATCCCTTTACAACTGTAATGCTTCCCACAATTGAAATCTTTCTTCGAACCTAGTACGCCAACCCAATGATATTTCTTTGTCGCCACCGTCTCCCTTCCTTAATGGAGGTAATGGGTATTCTTATTTCAATTGGAGGCCGATAAAATGGCTCATGTTCACAAACCCCATAATGACTATCTTTGATGATTCTTCTTCGGTAAAAATACGTCTTATTGGTGCGTATGTAACACTATCTCCATAGGAGATAGAATGAATAACACAATGGAATGAGTTGACGAGTAGATAGCCACATATTGGCATTCTCATATAATATTCACTTATCAATGTAGTGCTTCCCCTTAAACGTTGTTCAAATGCTTGGAACTTCTCATTTAGCACCGCCTCCGTTTGATCTCTTTCGATTCTCATCATCGGCTTGTAGAAATCGAGGAAACCACAGAATTCAAGCAAACATTTTTCCCTTACATAAGTAATTTGCTCTACATTCCAATCTTTTGCATCCTCAAAGGGTCCAAGTTGATCTACGAACACATGGTAACCACAATTTCTGTCGCCCTCAACATCGTCAGTGGACTTGACGTACTCATGAATAAAATGTGGTAAAAAGTGCATGTAATTTTTATATATTGTGTACGTAGGTCGGATATAATTACCTTCCTCATCTATAGGGGGTGATATCATCGGACCTACGTCCATATAAACCGTCTCTTTCTCACCACTAACAACTATTTGTGGGGTGATTTGCGATTGTTCGACCAACGGTGCTTTTATTTTGACATCATTACCTCGTCTTCTCGCTAATTGCTTCATACCAACTAGACTACCAACTTTTCTTTGGACTCTACTACCTTCTTTTGTTGTTGGACCTTGTTGGGATGGAACAACCGGTTCTTTAATTTTGACTCTACTATTAACTTTTCTTTTTGAACCTTATTGGGATGCAACAACCACCTTCTTCTTGGGGCCTTTTACCTTCATTTCACTAGCTCGGCTTGGTCCGCCTTTTTCCATTTCATTTATTTTACGTTTGTTTGTAGCCGTATCTTTCGACTCGTTGTACAACTCGTTCAACTTTTCAAAACCGGAAAGATCTCTTCGTATTGAAGGAGTCAATTATGGACCCTCTTGAACCTTTCTATTAGCTTATGACCTTTCCTTTTTCTTTGTTATTTTGTTCGAAGGCCTACCCTTCCCCTTCACCTTGGTAGGTTCAAAAATATCTTCTCTAGTGAATGGACAATTAAATTTCTGCAATTCATACAACCAAAGTTGTCTTTGCTCCGGTAGTAAAGAAGCATACTTCTCAAAAAGTTCCTTGTGTGATTCGGTGTCACAAAAAACGTCCCTAAGACCTTGATTGGGTAATGGATCGCTGAATGATAGTTGTTTCCAAAATGGATCTATATCTTCGATCGGAATCATCTTTGAGGGATAATTGGCTACCATATGCTTACATGGGAGGCCCAAAGACGACTTGATGGGACAATTACATCTCATACCCGGTGGAATATTAGTTTTCTCACATGCCTCCACTTCCCCATAATTTTTAGGATTGCCCATTGAGAAACGCATAAATGTATTCCCCGGAGCCAAGGGTTCTCCCTGTAATCGACAAGCTTTCTAGATCGGCTCTTTTCAAAATGCCCTTTAATTCTATGGAGATCATTCTTGAAATACTCGACCATAGCTTCAAAAAAAAAAAAAAATCCACCATCACAACCATTTAACTTACTTTTGAACCGACAGTGAGACGACTCCACCGTGCTCGTAGCTTGATTGTCATAATGTCTGTAACGGTTTACCCATGCACTAACAAAATTTTGTTTGTGGGGATCCAATAACTCATTCTTCAAATATGTTATAACATCCGGGTAGGTATCCCATTTTTCCAATACAAAACGTTCCCTTAGGGGGGAAAATCTTCTTCCGTGAGCGACCATATTAATTGTTCCCAATCACCTTGAAAATCCGCCAATTTTACCTTGGTTATTTTCTCATTGATCTTAAACTTATCTTTCTCTTCTTGTTGTTTCTCCTTGGGTAGTTTCTTAATCCTCTCCATCTCGGTCTTCCTTGTTGGCCAAATAACCCTTTTGCAATTAGTTTCCACATTGTTCCATATATAAAACGTGCAAAGATGGTGACGCGCGAAGGGTAAAACACGTGGTATGGCCCACATTAATGATTGATCCTTATCCGTAATCAACACCTTAGGAGTATAACCTTCTTGACACAATAACTTCACCTTTTCCAATGCCCACATATAACTTTCCTTCGTCTTGTCTTTCAAGAAACAAAACGCAACGGGAAATGTCGACTTGGTAGATGTTTGCCCAACAAAGTTCAATATCGGCATGTTGTACTTGTTTGTTTTATACGTGCAATCCATAAAGATAATTTGATGAAAGCATCTTGCCAATTGTACACATTCCGGATTCGCGATGAAAAGATATTCCACTTCCTTTTCTTCATTCGTGTCATAGGATGTAGAATACTTTGCCTCCTCAAACAAAAACAATAATTGTTGCATAAGCACCCTCTCTTGCCATATCTCATTTCTAAATTTTTATCTTTCGTTATAGATAGTTGCCAATGAGGATGAGTTTGAGGGGTTTAACACCTTCACGCCACTAAGAATATCAATAGGTCTTGTGCGTCTTTTACTCAACACGTGTACTAACTCCTTTTCTAAGGGGTTGAGCCTTGCCGAATAAGGATGGTTGATCAAACTCTCCGGAATAGGATGATTATGATAACCCGAGACTACTTTAGCCATAAACCACACTTTCTTCTTGTCTTTATATTTAAATTGAAGCTTAAAAGGGCATCCGCACTTTTTCGTATTATAACGTCCCTTCTTCCTCGTGGTTTTTGGTTTATACTCACTACCCTTTTTCCAATGGCTCTCATACTTTCCACTACACTAGAAAACCATTTGAAAGTTGTTGGATGTAACTTTTTTATTCTGGACTATGATGCACATCTTTTTCAGCCCTTGTGATCGAGCTCACTTCTTTGCATCTTCCTTATCATCCCACTCATAGTTGTTTGCATAGTAAGCACTTATGTCCTCGGAAACTTGCATAGGCGGGGGTTGATCTTCCATAATCACCTCTTCGTCTTCCACTGGAATGTACGGTACAATCTATAATAAAATGAAATATGTCACATCGCTTGTCAAAAAATACACAGAAACGGCTGGGTCGAAATTGAATACCCAGTCGTCATTAAGTATACGACTTGGTCAAAAAGTAAATATCCAGCCGTAATAACATACACGGTTGGGTCAATCAGGGATATTCCAGCCGTCAAAACGTACACGGCTGGGTCGACTAGTCATATTCCCAACCGTCAACTGTTTACCTCTATGAATTCCGGGCCGTTAGTTTCCCTGTATTTGGATGAGTCAGCTTACGGCCTAGAAAACGAGCCATAAAAACGTATACGGCTGGGTAACCCAACCGGCGCCGACAGCATTAAATAACATTTAATATTTTCGGCCAGGAAACCTAACTGCCGCCGACGGTATTAAATGCTTCCCATGCACGTAGAAAATACCTGGCCGTAATTGATTAGTAACGGCTAGGAGTATTCATCGTTCCATCCGTAACATTTTGATAATGGATGGGATTTCATCAATTATGAGCCGTATAACAGAATAACGTCCAGGAGTTCATGGTTTCCCAACCGTGATTGTACCTGGCGGCTGGAAACCTAGGGTTTTCGGAAGGAAAAAATCGAAACTTCTTGCCACTCTGAGCTTAAAAACTGAAATTTGAGTTAGAATAAAGGTATACCTGGTAATCTTGAGCATTGGTCTCTTCGATTTCTTCTTCTTCTTAGGTTGGTCATTCGAAATCATCGTAAGGTTCATAAGGGTTATTTTGAGTTTGAGAAAAAAAATCATGATTTTCTGAAAAATCAGCAAAGAACTAATCGTTGTTGATGGGTATTAATATGTTATTGAATTTTGAAGATGCAGGTTCACCGACATCAAAAGTCTTGCTTGAATCACTCATTTCCAACAACAAAAAATCCCCAAATTTTTTTTCCTCTTCTTCTTCTTCTTCTTCTCTTCCCTTTGATTTTTTTTTTTGTTTTGATTTTCATCTTCATCACTTAACTTAAAGAGATGAATTAGTCTTAATTGATTTGCTAATCATGATTAGTAATGTTAATCAAGTTTATTATCTCAAATCAAATGGGGTCATATTAGTCATTATATAAATATTTGATAGGGGTGTTTCACTATTACTATTTGGTGACCCTATAAAGCCCCCAAAAAACCAAGCCTTTTAAAGCCTGCCTTGATTGGGGTATACCCAGATTAATTGGGGTATACCTAATGAGACAAAAGCTAGGTCATTTTGAAGTAAAAGAAGTCACCCCTTAACCATATTTTTTTATGGCTAAATTGCCCCTGCAATGATTAACACTAATTTAATTGAAATGATTAGATTAGTTAGTTGATTTATATGAGTGGATTTGGAAATAATAGGGAGTAAGAAAGAGTAAGAAGTAGTAGAGGAAGTTTTGGGGGGAAAAGTTAGGGTTTTTGAGAAATTTGTGACATGAGTGAGATGAGTGATTCTAATCCTGATTTTGAAGTGGGGGAGTCTTCTAACTTTCCTCCTACAGATGAGTACTTGTATGATGATCTAGCAAATCATGATCAAATGGATTATATGCATGATCCTCATTTTTAATTTCCTCAAACTCAAGATGGGTATGGAAGTGATGAATGTCTTGAGCCAAACGTAGAATCCAATGACCAAGAAGAAGAGAATGGAGCTGCAAGTAATCAGGTAGACAACTTACGTGGTGAAGATTGTGATTTTTCCATGCAAATGATCGATTTTGCTTCTTTTTTTCACTTTTGCTGCCCAGTGTCGGCAAGGTCGATGATTGTCGATCATGCCAACTGTGAACGTCGGCGTGGTATATATTACCAAATGTTCCGACTTTTCATGAGCAGTATTAAGTCGGCAAGGTCGAAAATATGAACCCTGCCGACTACAAGAATTTTTGCAGCACAGTAGACGGATTTGAAACATGCTTAAACCGGCATTGTAGTGGATACGTAGACCCTTCCGACTATAGTTTGGTCGGCACTATTGTATTTTTCTACCATGCCGGCTGTAGTTTAGTCGGTGTGGTTTTATATATCGACCCTGCCGACTATTGTAGTACATATCAACTAACTTGTGATGTTTTGTAGATTGCATTGGTACCGATGACGGATCATCCTCAAGCTCACAATGTTAGGGGTCCTGATACTTCCGCACATTATGCTAATGATTTGGAATGGAAGGAAAAAGACGACGCGGTCAAGTGGGTTATTGAGAAAGCAAAAGAAAAGTTGTGCGTTCTAGTTAAAAACACCCAACAAAGAGATACGCGGTTTGAAATGGTATGCGAGTGTAGTGGGTCGCCGGACGCAAGTCACAAGAGAAAAGGTTATGTGTATGATAAGAAGACGACTAGGGTGTACAAGACGAAGTCAAAGAAGTGTGGATGCCCATTCAAGATTATTTTTTGGAGGAACAAAGAAACCGATAACATGTGGAGAATGAGTAGAGTTGATGTTGGTTGGCATAACCATAAAGATCCGGAAAGTCTTGTTGGGCACTGCCAAGTTGCCAAGTTGAAACCGCACGAGTTCGAACAAGTAAGAACAAGTTGGGGAATTAAACCAAGCAAGTTCATTAGTAAGTTCAGGAGAGACGACCCGCATAACCTTTCTTCATTGTCTACAATTTATGCGGCCAGTGTAATTATCAAAAGAATTAAATGGGATGGAAGAAAGGTAATGGAAGAATCACAATGGTTGGCACACAAATACAACTACACGGTGAGACACCATGAGTCATCGGAGGGGAAGGTGGATCTTATTTTTCTTGCTCATCCCGATATGATTCAATTGGCATGGTGCTTTTACCAAGTTTTGTTCATAGATTGTACTTATAAGACGAATAGGTACAACATGCCTTTGTTGAACATTGTAGGAAAAACTTCGGATAAGCAATCGTTCACGGTGGCATGGTGTTTTATGGATCGTGAGAAGGATGATAGCTATATTTGGGCATTGGAAACTTTGAAGCTTCTCTACCACGAAGACGAGACTCCCGGGGTTATAGTGACCGACAATGAGCAAGCAATAACGAACGCCGTAAGGATAGTTTTTCCCAATGCACAAAATTTGCTTTGCACTTGGCATATACAATGCAATCTGAGAAATAATTATAGGAATCATATCCAAAAGCCAAAGGCAGAGAAAGGTACTAAACGTGAAAAGGAGGAAGATGAACGTCTTAGTAAACTAACTAAAGAGGAGAGAGAAGAAGACGAAGAATGGAAAGAAGGTGAGATCAAGTTTGGGTTATTCATGAAAGCGTGGGATAAGTTGGTTTGGTCGATGAGTGTGACAAGATATGAGATAAACTTGAAGAAGTTCGAGGATGATTGGGGCACTAATTACCCCAAAGTAGTGGAATATTACAAGAGACAATGGTTGACTCCACACAAAGAGAGGTTTGTGTATGCTTTTACTTACGACTATAAACATTTCAAACTTGAGTCCACAAGTATGGTAGAGCAAGCTCATGGGAGACTAAAACGTCTACTTTTCACGAGTCAAAATGGGATTGTGACGGTGCAACATGCTATCCACAAGTACACTAATAATGATATCAACAAGATAAAAAAAGCAATTCGAAGAAAGTAGGTTCCGGAAGTTGAAGGAGTTTAAGGAGGATAATTGGTTGCTTGATGGAATACATTGCAATGTCTCGCATTGGGCAATACGTTTCATGATGAAACATCTCAAGTTGTATCAAAAGTATGACGACCCTAGCACTCCTTGTAAGTGTAGGATAATGAAAGCTATCGGACTTCCATGTCGTCATATGCTTGGTAGGTATAAAACTCCGATTCCGATTGAAGATATTGATCCTTATTGGAAGCAACTATCTTTCAAACCGCCTCCAAGAGAAGATCCCGGTGAAGAGTTTGGCGACATGGAACTTGGGCGAATAATCCTCGATAAGTACCCCATGTTAAATAGGTTGGACAAACAAACTATGAAGCACAAGTTGATGTCGATTGTTTACCCTTTTATGGAAGAACTTCAAGAACCGGGGAAACAAGATCCAACGGGTAGACCACCTACCACAAAGACGAGGACGGAAGAAAGGGAACAAATTAAAGAGTATTTGAGTACAAAATGCGATCCATCCGGACATGATTATACCGAGGCGGAATACAAAGAGGAGTCGGCTAAAAATAAAATGGGTCATCTGAGGAAAGAAACAACTACACCAACGGTTTCAAACTTGAATCCAAATAGCGCTCCACCTCTTGAGAGTCAAGCAAGTGTGGAAGTTGTTGTAAAGAAAAGGGGTCGTCCAAGGAAAGAAACAACTACACCAACGGTTTCAAACTTGAATCCAAATAGCACTCCACCTCTTGAGAGTCAAGCAAGTGTGGAAGTTGTTGTAAAGAAAAGGGGTCGTTCGAGGAAATAAAAAACTACACCAACGGTTTCAAACTTGAATCCAAATGACACTCCACCTCTTGAGAGTTTTGCAAGTCAAGGTGATGTTGTGAAGAAAAGAGGTCGTCCGAGGAAGGTATTAAAACCGGTATTGGAAGAGTATCGCGTACAACTCCCTCAAATTATTCGAGAGTTAGTTATTGGCACCGATGACGTCCCAAAGGATGGAAATTGTGGTTTTCACATTGCATCCCAACAATTGGGACACCTAGGTGGAGCGATTGAGGAGAATCTCACCCAATGTCAATACATAAGAAATAATATGGCCGCCCGACTACTAGAAGACAAGGAGTTTTATATCTCAATGATGCTAGAAGGTTCCATGGAGGAAAAAGAAGCGACTTTTAAAGAATTGCTTACTAGTGTTAAAGGACCGAAGGGAAATGCACCGATCAAATGGGAGCATTGGTTGAGAATGCCGGAGTGTGGTCGTCTATTCGCGGATACGTGGTCATGCGTAGTACATTTTTTTAGTAAAGGACTAAGTGGGGCATTTGCACCGAAACATGCGGTTTGTGTGGAGCAGCTCAGGCATAGAAGAATTGTTATGGCTTCGGTGGATACTAATCATTTTATTGGTCTACAACTCAACAAGGAATGTCCATTACCTCCTCTTTGTAGGTTTAGTTTTTGGGAAAAGTTCATATTCAACAAGAGCAAGGAATGGATGAAACTTTATGAGGACAACATGCACCTTTGGAATGCTTTAGATGAGTCTAAGGAATGTCCCATAGATTTGACTAAAGGAGTTTCAATACATTTGAATGAACTCCCTCCAATAGATTTGAGTGATGAGTGATTATGATTAGGAAATAAGGAATCTTTTTGGAGTACTTTTGTAATCGCATTCGTGTTTTGTGTAATGTACTTTGGAGTACTACAAATGAATGAAATGGATGTGGCTTTTTTGGTGTCAACTCCTTTGGTCGGCATTGTATTTATCAGACGACCTTGTCGACCGTCCCAGGTTCGGCAGGTTTTGATTTCTTCAGGTTGCCGACTGTACATGCAGGACAGCAAAGGGAAAAAGGCCTAGAACAGTCGGCAAGGTTATTGCACTCATACATTGCCGACTAATTTGTGGTCGGCAAGGTTTATGAGGACAACCTTCCCGGCCAAAACAGACAAAAAATGTTGTTCCTGGATGTTCTTCACACATTGTTCTCGGCAGGGTTTATGAGGACAACCTTGTCGACTATGCTTTCGTCGGCTAGGTTAATATTCTGTTAACTGCCGATTGTTAATACGCCGGCAGGCTTTGAATTTTATATAGTGCCGACTAAATTCGAATAGAATGATTGTTAAAAACTTAAAAACCTTTAAAACTTAATTAGAGCATACAAACCTTAAAAACTTAATTAGAGCATACAAACCTTAATTAGAGCATACAAACCTTAAAAACTTAACCCTAACACATTTGGGACATAGATAGTATCTTTTTCCGGTACATAATTTTTTAGGAGAGGTAATTAACTTCATATTACCGTCGCAACATTGATCTGTGCATGGTAGAAGGTTGATTTTAGCAACTTCATCTTCATACGGAGCTAGGCGCTCATCTATCCAATAGAAAAACCCACAGCAGGTGCATTTTGAAGCATACGGCTGATATACATCTCCTATTGCAGCTTTCATGAGAAATAAGAATCCTTTACAACCATCAATAGTGCATTTGCTTCCTTCAAAGGGACAATCATTTGCAAAATGACCACTTAGTGTACAAAGACTACAAATATTTGGTTGTGTTGCACTTGAAACTTCCATTCTTTATGCAAGGTTGAAGATGAAGTTGAGAATGCTTTTATAATAACAACACACTTAATGTCTTGATTTTGAAATTTCTAGCCGTTGAGCATTCAATGGGTTGTACTTTGTACCAAAAAGGTAATATTTTTATACTACTAACATTTAAGTCGGTAAGGTCTAGATTTCAAACCATGCCGACTACCTATCCCTGACAGCACTATAGCATATAGCCTGGGATGGTCGGCAAGGTCGAGCTAACAAACCATGCTGACTTAGTAAAACTCTAATATTGTCTAAAACTGCATTAAAAAAAAAAAGTTCTAAAACAACTGAAACTGAAAATTAACATAAGTTTAACAATTCTATAACCAAAATCTAAGAGTTCAAAACATAATGTAAGAGTTCAAACCACAATCTAAGTTTCTAAACCAAGTGAAACATAATAAAGTTTAAGAATTTCATGGATCCTTCTCATTGTTGTTATCTTCCTCCACATCACTAGCTTTTTCACCAACATCAGCTTTTGCTTTTCCCTTCACTGGACCTATGTAGTCACCAGCCTCATTGTAATAGGGGTTCACTCCAGAAAAGTCAGATGCCTTGAAAAAAGTTCTTGGATCAACCTCCTCTTCTTCCTCCTCTGATGATGTGTATTCTTCATAGTTGAGGGGATTGTTAGGACTGTTCATAAACCTTAGGAATTCTTCAGGATCTTTCTTACCCATCACAAGTAACTTTCTTACAGGGCAATTCTCTTCAGTTTCATCTTTAGGATCTTCTAAATTGAGATAAATCTTGTCAATAAATTCTAATAGCTCTTCTGCATTGTTAACAAGACAAGGTATATCTTCTATTTTTTCCTATGGGAACCTAAACAATACACAAATAAAAGATATGAAAATTATACACATTGAAACATGATTCTAGTCACCTAGTCGGCAAGGTCTAGAATCTAAACATTGCCGACTTATACATAGTCGGCATGGTTGTAATCATCTACCACGCCGACTAACACATAGTCGGTATGGTCCTATTCAATAAAGATGCCGACTGTTAACTCAAGAAAATCAGGTTTCTGTGACCTAAAGTCGGAACGGTACAAGTCTAAGAAAATGCCGACTACAGAAAAGTCGGCAGGGTTGGTAATTGATTACCATGCCGGCCCTGGTTAATGTTTCACAGTCGCCATGGATGTTATGAAAAGTCGGCATGATCTTCATGTTACGACCTTGCCGACTACCATTAAAATCTTAAGGCCGGCATCCTATTTTTCAAAAAACCCTACCGACAAAGACCCTGAAAATCATACTTTTCGATTTCTAGCATAAATAACAATCAAAACACACAAAACAATAATGGGTTTGAGTTTAGAAATCACTTACAGTCTTCTTTTCGCCGGTGGAGGGTTCTTCTCAACATTCTCAGGGATTGCATTCGCGGGTTTACTCATTCCAACTTTTCCCTTACCTTTTTCCCCTGATTTGGATCTTTTGATGTTATCTGTTGAATCTCTATTGCTACTTGATCGTTTAGAATCAACCATTTTTTGTAGAAAATCAAAATTGACATTTTTGGTTGATTTTAGGTTGATGGGATAAGATGAAGGAAGGAGAAGAGTAGAGGGATTAGAAGAAGATTAAACGGTTTGTAGTTTTTAAGTTTAGGGTTTAGTTTTTAGGTTAATTAGTGCAGGGGTATTAAAGTAACTTCACCCTGTTTTGGCCTCCCCTTAGTAAGGGCACTATGTCCATTTAAATCTGGGTATATCCCAATCAAGCCAGGTTTTTAAGCCCCAGTAATAGGATTTTTCAGAAGGTAGCCTTGCATCACTTCCAAAAGTTCACCCCCAAATCAGCAGTTATATGTTGTTATACACCAGACCTATTATTTCCGCTGCAATTTTCATAATATTGCACTCATAGCCTGGTGAAATATCTCAGGATCTCTCTACATCTTCAATAGAGACCCAACTAATCCCAACTACACATCAGTGGTACCTTAAACACCTCTAAATTTTTAACGTTCCACTTCACAACAGAAAGACCGAATTCGAAACAACAACAACCCACGACTCTATTAATATACGGTAACATTTTTTAATGTAATTTCATGATTGGAGCATATGTCACCACGACTCTATTAATTAAAAATTTCATGATTGGAGCATATGTCACTGAGTTAAGGTACGTTCCGGCGAAGTTTATAAACCAGTAAATCTCACCCCAAAATGCTATGAATTAAAACACCGAGTTATGCAATAAAGATGTTTATTATTGTTGATCCAGTAGAATCAAAACGACCACTCAGTTAACATTGGCTTATTTAAGTGATGTAAACCCATTCTTTTATTTTTTGATCAGACAGCTGAAAGTTCCCAAAATCTTCAGTGATGTGAATCTTAAATGATACCTGATTCAAATTAAGTACTGCAAGACCTTTCAATGACTTTTTGGTGGTCGCAGGTAAACATTACACATTATATTCACCACAATAGAGATAAAATTAGCAATATGGTTTTAAATTGATGTTTTCCATTTGTCGAAGTTATTTTCTAATATCTACACAGTACATTTCTGTTCTATATTTCTTTACCGAGCATCCCTACGTGACTATGTCAGTATTACCCTGTCGGTGACATCATCAAGCAAGTTTGAAAGTGTGATAGCTCTACAGTCTACATAGCATACCGGAATTATTATAATTCAAATCTGCAGCTAACAAAAATTACTCGAGCACAATATAGAGCAAGGCTACGTTATTGTAATTTAAATATCTTCGGTTCATTCCAAGTTTCAACTGTCATGACGATACAGATATTGTAATCAAAATATGAATGTGATGCCTGGAGTCATGAGAAACCCAACCACTAAAACTACGCGAGGAAAAATTGGAAGACAACATAATACATCCAGCTAAATTGAAAAGAGTTACGGAGGCTAGTATGGTTTTGCAGATGATTGGGTGGTACAGAAACCAATCAGTCTTAACAGATTCTTGTGCACTACTACTTTATTATCTCCACTTAAAGAAAGAAAGCTTACGCTGGATTTTCAAGGTCGGACAAACGTTCACTACGGGAAAAATAGCGATCAACTACTCGCAAAAAGAGTTGTCGTACATCTACGACGACGTTTATCGAAAGGTTACACAAGGGGGTTGTAGAAAGTCCTCAAATCTATACAACTCTTCAGATAGAGTCGTAAACATAGTTGTCATTTAGTTTTGTAATGCTTTTGTCAGTTGTCAAAGTCTTTCGAAATTTGCTCATAATGCCTAACACAACTCTTACCTGGGTTGTGAAAATAACTCCTACACTACACTTGTTTGAGTTGTAGAACATTCGTCGACAACTATGGTTAGAGTTGTATGTCAATTCTTTGACAACTATAGGAAGAGTTGTATGACAATTCCTTGACAACTTTTGTTTGAGTTGCAATAACTTGTTTGACAACTTTTTATAGCTGTTGTGGTTATTTTTCATTTGTGACAAAAAAAATAATTGGTCACACCATTCAAAATATACTAGCATTCATTCAAATGTAAACCATCAAAATGTGACAGCAATCAAACACTTGAACCAGTCTTAGATCTCAATAATTATCGAATCTTAAGATTTTATATAAACAAGAGTAAACTCTCATAGTAACACCATTCTAGGTTCTGCTACATCTATTATAATTGCTTTTGAAAATTCCGTAAACTGCTATACAAAGACCTAAGTTTGTTTATTATCTAAAGTTAATTGAGTCTCAACATACATAATTTGCGGCATCCCTTCGCGCTTTTTCAGCCTCTTTCTCACTCTCTTTCCAGCTCTCATACGCTTGATTATCTATAGGAAGTTCATGTCTGCAAATTGGGCATGAGTTATGTTTTTCCTGTTGCCATTACATAAAAGTAGATTTTAGATTCTGGTAAACCACCCAAGTTCAAAATTTACAAGAGGATCAGTTGAAGTTTATAATGTGATTAAAGGGGACTAATTACCAGCCATGGCATCAAACAGAGAGGGTGAAACAAGTGCTTGCAAGGCAATTCCTGCATTCTATCATTTATAACCAAGTTCTCGCTGAAAACAGCACATTCTGTACCAAAGCCCATCCTCGTTAAGGTTTCCTCTGTCACAATGATTGTTGCAAGGTTTGCGACCACTTCCTTACTTGCTGGAGGCACTCTCAGAAGACGAGAACCAAGACTCTACATCATAAAACAAAAGAACAAGGTTACATAAGAAGCCTCCTAATAATTCAGCCCAACTTAGCCTCTCAAGGGACTTAGGTCATTGACAGTTTCTCTTTTGCAAACTTCGTATCCATATCTATGAAACACAGAAGGAAGAAACAATGCAGCGAGAGATTAACAATACCTGCAGTGAAGCTTCTACAGCTTGACCAAGTTCTTGCAAGCGAGGGAATCCTTCTATGGTACGAAAGAACTCATCCATCAACTGAGAGAAATACACATACATTATTTATAGAGCCATCGGAAAAAAAAACATAAACAATTCTTCCATATACTACCGAAAATCTTCGAACAAGACTTATCCTGAGTTTCATTGTTGATCATATCACTTTGGATTGTAACAGTTCAAACTCTGTACTATAATGTCTGATGTCCCAACTGACCTACTAAAGCTAAAAGTTCTACTACAAAATCCCTATTGAAGAAGCATAGGCTGCGGGATTTCGGAAACAATTTGTCTGCGCCCTACCCTGAATATCTAGTCAATAAAAGATCAAACCAAATTAAGTATTAATAGCTATGCACATACGAATTTCAGCTTCTCTGAATCTATCACAAGATACACACAATATGCAAGAGGATACACTAGAGTAAAGTACAGCCAAAAGTAGCATTTGGTGACATCGATTATCCATATTCCTAGAAGTATATAATGAGACTAACATGTGAGTAAGCAAACAGGTGAAATATGGTAAAATCCAATAGATTTGCTAAGCATTTAACAGAATTCAGTTAAACTTCAAATCCAAATGGCTGAAGTGGCCAATCCAGACTTTCTGTGCACTAAAAACCCTCAAAGCTGCCACGTATGAAACAAAACAAAGAGAAAACAAAACGGCTCCCAGACACTAAAGAAAATAACAAGCTACCACTTTGAGAAAAATAACACACAAAGCAACATCACCATGTCTTATTCAGTTTCTTGGTTCAACCGCAGAAACAATCACCGGCTCTCTTTCCCTGCAGCAACAACCAACATCACAGTTACCAGTTCAGGTCCACCCATCTCTGTGCCTTCCATCTTACAAATTTGAAAGAAACCTAAAGAGGTCAATTGAATTCAACTATAACTCAACTTAAACTAAATAGAGTAGAGAGATACAAAAAGAGACAAGCAAACAAGCAAAATCTTAATCGAGTGACTCGATACACTAGGAAAACTTTAGTAGATTATTATGTGGTGGATTAAAACAATAACCAAGCCTACACACCCTGAGAATGAAGGCAATATGTACCCCTGCTAATTGCTAAAAAAGAATAGTTACAAAACGAAAGAATCTTAACCATAGTTAACTGATGGAAAATGCAAGCAAGGCTTTATGCTGCTAATTCGTGACTTTTTTAAACAAAAACTAAAGCTAGACTATTTAAATGTAACATTTCACCAAGAGAGTATCGATCTACCATACTTGATTACCACATAAAGCTAAGCATTCTTGTTTCTGCATAGAAGAGAATTTAAGCAAACACATTCACAGAGACATGTAAACATAATATTCTTTAACTACAACCTCATCAAATGAAGTTAGAATGGTTAAACCTATCTTATATTCAATCAATCTGAACTGGACCATCATAATCTTCTATCATTCACAGGACCATCATGATTTTCTAATTCAAACCCTAGTTCTTCACAGTTTCCACAGCACCATATGTCACCTTCACCGGAACAATCAAACCCATTTTATCTTCAATCCCACACGGATGAGTTGAACCCATCTTATATTCAATCAATCTGAACTGGATCTTCTCGAATTTCATTTTTTTCATGTTAGAACTTCTATCTGCAAGACACACACATCACATTAAAAACCCTAAAATCTAATTGATCAAAAAATAAGTAAGAAAAACATTGAACATAAACAAATTGAACTTCTAATAACTCTTACATCATCATCATCATAAGAAAATCCCTAAATCAAAAAAAAAAAAATTAAATCAGAATCAAACCATTTAAATTAAAACTACAAGTAAAGAGATGGAAATAATAATAAAATAAACCATCAATTTTACCTCGTTGCTGGTGAATCACAACTTCTGACTGTGAAGAAGAAGGGAGAAGAAGAAGAAGAAGACGGTGGTGGTTTCTCGAGGTGATGAAGGTTGGAATGATGTGGTGGTGGTGTTTAGGTTTTAGATGAACTTTTGAGGGCTGGGTTCATCTTTATTTCGCTGGTTCATGGTGATTGAAGATTGACCTGAAGAGATTTGATGGGGAAAAGAAGATGTTTTTTTAAAATCTGAAACCCTATATCCACAAAATCAGCAGCTTCTTTGAGATTCAAAAACATCATTTAAAGTTTTTGTACAGAGAGATCTATTATTCATCTACGACATCAATAAGTTTTTTCACTGAGAGAGTGGCATTGAGAAGGTATTCTCAAATGAGATGGTGGTGGTTAGGTTAGGGTTCTGTTCTGATGGAGGCGGAAGATTGGATCAAATGAGATGAGGAAAGGGAAAGTGAAGTGAGAGAAAAAATAAAATTATATAAAAGTATCTGGACGGTGATTAGATATGGTCATACGGATTTTGGAAATACTTGGACGGTAAAGATTTGATTTAAGATTGTCATACGGATCAAGGAAAGTGTGTTTTCTTTTGTGCTTTCTCTTTGCGTTTTTGTGCTTTCTCTTTGTGCTTCCAGTTTGAATTTCGACGAGTCGCACAGGTCATGAAGTAATTTTGAATAGTCATACAGGTCATGAAGTAGCTTTAGTTCATACTGGTAGACTCTGGTTATAAGATTACTAGAGATGGACCACAGAATTCCGGATGGGTTCAGACTTTAAACTTCGCATGATACATCATCGAAATCGATAAATATGAAGCTCTGTGTCGATTCAAACTTCAAATGTGGTATAACGACATACAAACTATGA
>JAJJMB010006306.1:1384650-1404040 GCA_023531105.1 Papaver atlanticum
ACTTCAAACTTAGCAGGATATATCATTGAAATCGATAAATATGAAGCGCAGTGTCGATTTGAACTTCAAATGTGGTATAACAGCATACAAACTATGAACCAAGAAGCTCCGGGAGGGTTCAGACTTCAAACTTAACATGATACATCATCGAAATCGATAAGTGTCGATTTGAACTTCAAATGTGGTATAACGGCATACAAATTATGAACCAAAAATCTCCGGGAGGTTTCAGACTTCAAACTTAGCAGGATATATCATTGAAATCGATAAATATGAATCTCAGTGTCGATTTGAACTTCAAATGTGGTATAACGGCATACAAACTATGAACCAAGAAGCTCCGGGAGGGTTCAGACTTCAAACTTAGCATGATACATCATCGAAATCGATAAATATGAATCTCAGTGTCGATTTGAACTTCAAATGTGGTATAACGGCATATAAACTATGAACAAAAAAGCTCCGGGAGGTTTCAGACTTCAAACTTAGCATGATACATCATCGAAATCGAGAAATATGAAGCTCGGTGTTAATTCGAACTTCAAATATGATATAAGATTTCATTGGAATATTCTCTGAAACCTTAAACAAACCCTATTCTGGCATATTATATGTATAACCTGGCTCCGAGATCGAAACCTGGTCGTGAGTGGAGTGCTATAAGTCAAAACATTCGTAATAACGATGAATCCAACCATTTACGGGTAAGATTCTACTGGAATATTCTCTGAAACCCTAACACAGACAAAATTTTCAAATTCGTAAGAAAGTGGGTCCGAGATCGAAACCTGTCCGGGAGTGGAGTACTATAAGTCAGAAACTTCGTAAGAACGATGAATCCAACCATTTACGGGTAAGATTCTACCGGAATATTCTCCGAAACCCTAAACACAAACAAATTTGTCAACTTCGAGAAAGGAAGTGGCTCCGAGCTCGAAACCTGTCCGGGAGTTGACTACTACAAGTCAGAAACTTCGAAATAACGATGAATCCAACCATTCATACGTAAGATTCCATGAAATATTCTCCGAAACCTTAAACAAACCCTTTTCTGGCGACTACGAGAAAGAAAGTGGCTCCGAGCTCGAAACCTGGCCGGTAGTTGACTACTATAAGTCGGAAACTTCGTTAGAATGATGAATCTAACCTTTTATAGGTAAGATTCCATGGAATATTCTCTAAAACCTTTAAAAAAAACCTTTTCTGGCGACTTCGAGAAAGTAAGTGGCTCCGAGCTCGAAACCTGTCCGGGAGTTGACTACTATAAGTCGGAAACTTCTTTAGAACGATGAATTTAACCATTCATAGGTAAGATTCCATGGAATATTCTCTGAAACCTTAAACAAACCATTTTCTAGCGACTTCGAGAAAGAAAGTGACTCCGAGCTCGAAACTTGGCTGGGAGTTGACCACTATAAGTCGGAAACTTCGTAAGAACGATGAATCCAACCATTCATAGGTAAGATTCCATCAGAATATTCTCTGAAACCTTAAACAAACCCTTTTCTGGCGACTTCGAGAAAGAAAGTGGCTCCGAGCTCGAAACTTGGCCGCGAGTTGACTACTATAAGTTGGAAACTTCGTAAGAACAATGAATCCAACTATTCATAGTTAAGATTCCATGGACTATTTTCAGAAAGCTTAAACAAACCCTTTTCTGGCGACTTCGAGAAAGAAAGTGGCTCCGACCTCGAAACCTGGCCGCGAGTTGGCTAATATAAGTTGGAAACTTCGAAAGAGTGATGAATCCACCCATTAGGAGGTTGATATATAAGACCATGAACCCTCAGTGTCCGAAGTGGTTCTAACTCCAAATTTAGCAGGATATATCATAGAAAATCGTAAAGGTGGAGCTCATGTGTCGTTTCTATCATCAAATGTGGTTCAAGGGCATACGAACCATGAACCCTCAGTGTCCGAAGTGGTTCTAGTTCCAAATTTATCAGGATATATCATAGAAACTCGTAAAGATGAACCATTTACATGTAGGGGCCTAAATTTCTACCCAATCTCAAAAGGCCTAAATTTCTAGAATTTAGTGGGGGGTGTTAGAGAAAATAGTTTTTAACAGAAGTGAGTAAAATTTAGCAGAACGGGAGACCAAAATAATTTTTAGCAGAAGTTAGAAAAATTTAGCAGAAGTGGGATTTTTTTTGCAGAAGTGAGAAAATTTTAGCAGAAGTGTTTATACCTCTACGACGACTCTTAAGGGGGGTTGTAAAAGGTCTATTTATCAGAAGTGAGAAAATTTTAGCAGAAGTGAGAAAAATTTTACATAAGTGAGAATTTTTTCGCAGAAGTGAATAAAATCTAGCAGAAGTGTGAAAAATTTAGCAGAAGTGTTTATACCTCTACGACGACTCTTAAGGGGGGTTGTATAAGGTCTATTTATCTTTTTTTTTATAAAAGTAGATGTAAAATATAATCAGACATGTAAATGTGGAAGGATGGTTGGAATCCCAGACTTGGACGGAGGAAGCTCAAGTTCGACTCACCTCAGCCTCATTTTTTTTTTCAAAATCAATTTTTATTTTTACAACTCTTATAGAGGTTGTGATTATGAATGACAAAAACAAAAACACAAAATTACCAACATTGTGAATATGAAAGGATGGTTGATTTCTTGTGCTAACACACAGTAGGCTTGTGTTCGAATCTCTCCTAATTGTATTTGTAATTTCTTAATGCGTTTTTGTGTTCAATTTCTTTCCTGTTTGGTTTTCAGTGGTACCAGAGCAATGGTATCGATTCCTTACTCTATTTTTTTTCTTCTTCAACATCCCTTAAGAGTGTTGTTATACAGATATCACTACATTTACGATATCAGTTGTCAAAGTCTAAAGGTGGTCACTCCTGTACGCAACTCTTTTCACACAAAAAGTTGTGGTTTTGATTCTCGTCACTACTCTTTGGTCCTCTTTCCGTTTAAGAGTTGGACGTTTTTTACTTTGACAACTCTTTGTTTAATAAAAGTAGTAAAACATATCCCCTTTTACAACTTTAAAAATACGAGTTGTAAAGCTACAGTTGTAGATAACTATTTTCCCCGTAGTGGTTTCACATCAATTTTTGTATTATCTTTCAAGAACTCCATTAGATATATATCTCCCAAACACATCCTTGACAAAGGACATTTTTTTCACTGAAACCATCTGTAGTCCTCGCCAAGAAAAGCTCAATTCCCAAAAGCGATTTTACGACCATCTTCACCTGAACAGCAGATTAAAAAACATCGAGTACCAAACTCAGTTTAGAGATTAGGCGGGAATCAATTCGTGATTTATTTCGATGCAGAATATGAAAATTAGGCAAAAAATACCTGCAAGGCCGCAACACCTATGAAAACTTCACGTTTATAACCTTTGTGCTTTCCTTGTAATAGACCCCCAGAAGTAAATTTCCAAGTATACCTCCCACACTTCCAACCTCCAAGAAGTACCACACTTCCAACTGGAATCCCACGTTTTGATTGATGGGCCACTGTAAAGAAATGGAAGAAGGACATCAGCGAAAATAAATCTTAGCGCTACTGAATAATCATACCGCCAAATAAAAATTGAAGGAAAAAGAAAAATCGATTAATCTTGGATTACCTGGATTATTATATTGTTCTCCTTAAAATTTTCATAACGTTCCTGGACAACATGCGAATCCAACCGTTTAATTTTGCATCTAGAGAAACCCTGTAATTGAAGTTTTTTAGGTTCCTCTGGAGTGTACTTACTCCCACAAATATGTAATTGAGATTTTTTAGTTGCATTTGGAGTCCACTTACTCCCACAAAGTGTAATGGAATTGTTTAGTTCCATCTGGAGTCTACTTACTCCCACAATATTACCTGCATGTATTGCCAATGAAACTCTTTACATACACAAATTTCAACTTTAACAATCAATATATGCAGAAGAGAACAAAACAAATGTTGCCGGCAAAAGTAAATACATCATTCTCACTCGACCCGTTTTTCAAGCTTTCCTGAACCCAAAGTTCTCGTATAAAACGTAATCTCAATCATTATTTTGCCTTGGATCTAAAATGTAATTGTAATAGACACATGACATGACATCAAAAAACGAACAACAGCCAAAGAAATATCAAGCCAATCTAATCAATTAAGTTATTTACTGTCGAACTATGTAACAATAAAGCATAATAGGTACGAATAAGTTTTGGCATAATAAGTTAGGGTATGGAGTGCATATCAATCTAAACAACATACAATAATAAAATAAAAACATAAACTAATCAAATGCACGCATGAAAATACGATTTGCGGTAAATATTAAAACAAATAAAACGAAATAATGGAAAATGCCACAGGCAGCTCATGTAGAGAAGCACAAACACACTTTATAGCGAGGCCCCTTAGGTTTCTCGTTACCTGCAGGTAGTCGATGAGTTCGACCAACACATAGTTTACATCATTTTTGTTTGATAAAATAGAAAAATTGGGTGGAAGACGGTTTCAGTTGTGGTACTTCATACAATCGTCAACACTTATTTAATAGGGTAATGATGAGATCTGTTTGCTTGCAATTAGAAATATTTAGGATCTTATGTTAAAGGTTAAACAAATTCAAAAACAACCAACTTCATTTCGATAGACACCATAGGTTATATTTCTTCCATGATAAAATTATAAAAATAGGTGAAGCTGTTTACGTGTTTCTTGCATACCTTGTACACAAGAGTTATATTACTTCAGGATTTAAGTTAAACCAATTTATACATGCAGACACGTATTAGAATAAAGTTTGTTGTGGGAAAAAGGTATAAGGTCTAACATCATGAGCTAGAACTGATAAGTTAAAGCTTTAACAGAACGAATTCTTACCTCATTCTTCTTCAAAATAGTTGTTGAATGTTGAGTATTCAAAGGACTACTGCAATTGCGAGTGTATCTGCATCATTTTATGCTTATGTTGAAGGCGTCCAGGGTGATTTGGAAATCCATGGATTGGTGGAGAATTTGTGAGAACCCGGTACCGGATATCATGGCAGCTTTCGCTGATTCTTGCAAATTTTAGGAGTGTTAATTAATTCGTATATCACACATTTCTATTCATTGTAACTTATACAATGTGATGTTCTAGGTTGACATGTGAAGATGGATTTGGCTAATATATCACTCACCAGCTCAAAGTTCTGTTGTTTAATAGTAATACATAATGTTGAGTACTAACCTGGCTATGGAAAAGTCTACTTTTTTTCGGATCGATTGCGCCAAAGGTCACCATCTTCACCAAAACTTTCTTGCTACAGCCATCGCAAGCAAGATTATACCAACCATTCTCAAATGAGTATTTCTGTAGCGCGGGCGTTACACATGAAGACATGAGTTGCCTGTATATATGGATTGGAGGTTGCTCGACAAAATCAAATTTAGCCAATAGTTTTATAGGTTAAAATTAAGTAAGCCTAATTGGAATGCATTGCCATACTCACAGGGTAGGAAGGGTCCCATTTGGAATTGGGCGATAGTTTCATTGTTATCAGCATCAAGAATTTCAATCGGTTGTTTCCCTTTTTTTTTACGGCCACTGTAAGTAATATGGAAGGGTGGTCTTGCATCCAAGCACTTGCAAACATTAAAACAATCAAAATATAACTGGTTTAAAAATCACTTCAACGTTGTTGACATGATAGTTCAGACAAATTGCGAAACACCAACATAGTTGATCATATCAAATAAACTACGCATCAGAAGTTTAAAAGCTTAAAATGTCGGATATCTTGTTCAAGTTATAACATTCTTTTCTTTATACACTTTCAAACTGATCTTGGGATAAGATAGGTGTAATATAAATAGTTGAACTCTCTTATACTCACAAATTAATAACTTACCGAAATTTGGGGAAAATAACTAAACAGAGCTAATTAAATCTGTTAGAGCACTGCTAGGTCGAACTCGCAAGCGTTGCTATCTCAAGCTTGTTTGTCAAGTTTAGTTGCCAAAACTATAAGTCTTGATTTCTAATCTACTTATAGCTAAGTCTCGGACTAGGATATAAAGTGTAGTTGAGCTCTAGACTCCACGGCGTTCATCATGCAAAGACGAAGAACTACTCAAGGAACTGGTGGATCTTCATCGACTAAAAGGTATGTGGAGACTTGAACTTATCTATCACTCAAAAGTCTATCTACTCTATCTCCTATCTTGAGACAAAAGTCGTATTGCTATATAGACTTCGATATACACATTTGTTATTTCGATCCAGTTTATCTCGCTTATCTATTTCTCGAAATATGTGTTGGTAAGCTTTCGCTTTGGCCAAGTTCATCTTTACATGTGACGAAAGTCATGTTGATTATTTCAATATCTTGAAAATTGCTTTGATGAAAAATAGTGTGTGAATAACCTCTATTTAACATCCTCTAAGAATGTTTCAATGATTGAAATGAGAGTTTAGAATATATAACCTTGAATGGATATAAATATTGTATGTGAATTCATTCTTGTGTAAGTCCAAAATCCTTGAACTAAAGTATGCGTACTTTACTGGTTCAGGATGTTCGGAAGCTAAGTCCGCGTACCCGTACGCGTACTGCCGGAAGTTCACATCCCGTGAATTTCTGCTGGAGTTTGTGAACTGAAAACAAACTCAATCCGGGTACTTAAGTATGCGTACCGGTATGCATACTTGAGTGGGTTATTTTCTAAAAACGGTTTATTCGTGAACTAAGGCATATATAAACTAAGGAATGCATATTTGCAAACCGTGGCTATAATGTTCATGAATCGATTCGAGTGAATCAAAATCGTTTTTGCTTCGATTGTGTCTTGTATACTTCTATGAGATCTAAGCAATTGAACAACTCTCTAACTAGTTCTTTTGAGTCATTTTAACTAGTTATGGTGAAGATGAATAAGGTTGATATGAAAGTGCTCATATGGCTAACCATTGGTTAACTATTGTTGAACCAACGACTTGTACACGTTTAGGTACGGTTACACAAACCTAAATGAACGTGCATTTCATTTGTGTATAACAAGCTAAGTTCGATCTAACGGTTGAAAGATATTAGCTTGAATCTAATCAGGTTTTCATCTAACGGTGAATATTTAATACTTTGTTACCAAGGTAACTTAGATTGCAAACCCTGATTTGGAGACTATATAAAGGAGAACTCAAGCAACTGGGAAACCCAATCCCCACACATCATATGTGATACTAGTTGTATAAGCTATAGTCGATTCTCCTTTAAACTTAGGTTTCTACCGAGACCCTGTAGGTTAAGGACTTGAAGACTTCATTGGGATTGTGAAGCCAGACCCAACTATTTTCTTTGTAGTTGCGTGATCTAATCTTGTTGTTTCTATCGTGATTTAGTGCAATCGTAAGATTGGCTTGAGATTAATTTCACCGATAGGCAAGATAGAAATATTGTCATAAACATCTTCGTCTCATCGTTTGTGATTCCACAATATCTTGTTTCGCTAGTCGATTAAGATTATTGTGAGGTGATTGATATTTCTAGGCTGTTCTTCAGGAATATAAGTCCGGTATATCAATTGGTTCCTGTTCACCTTGATTTATCAAAATACGGAATAAAACTCGTAGGTATTTCTTTGGGAGACAGATTTATCTATTCTTGTAGACTTTTCTGTGTGATACAGATTTGTTTATTAAAGTCTTCGACTTTGGGTCGTAGCAACTCTTGGTTATGGGTGAGATCAGCTAAGGGAATCAAGTGCGTAGTATCCTGTTGGGATCAGAGATGTAAGGAGCACAACTGTACCTTGAATCAGTGTGAGATTGATTAGGGTTCAACTACAGTCCAGTCCGAAGTTCATTGGTAGTAGACTAGTGTCTGTAGCGGCTTAATACAGTGTGTGTTCAATCTGGACTAGGTCCCGGGGTTTTTCTGCATTTGCGGTTTCCTCGTTAACAAAACTTATGGTGTCTGTATTATTTCCTTTCCGCATTATATTTTGTTATATAATTGAAATATCACAGGTTGTGCGTTGAATCGATCAATTGGTAAATCCAACCTTTGGTTGTTGATTGAAATTGATTGATCCTTGAACATTGGTCTTTGGTACCGTTCAAGTTAATTTCTCTTTTATTCAATTAGACTCGCAGATTTCTTTTTGCTTGAGTAAGTATTGAATCGAGAAATTGAGACATAACTCTTTGATATACTTTTTATTAAGATTGAGTCTGACTGTCTAGTTGATTCTCTTAAAAGTATATTGGAGTTAGTCCATACAGATTGCTAAGAGAAATATTGGGTGAGGTTGTTGTACCCCCACTTTTTCAATTGGTATCTGAGTAGGCAAACACGTTTAAAGACCTCATAAGTCTGTGTTTGTAGCAATCTATCACTGTGGATGGAAGATTATCTCTTGTTGTTGCGCACGCCAAAATGTCCTCCAAAGCTTTCAATTATGCCAAATGTCTTGGAACCACCTCAAAGGATAACTCCTTAGATGATTCTTCCGAATCCCGAGGTAGAAAGGATGGCTTATCGAATTTTGATAATATTCCTTTAAATGAGACATTTGACACTCTGTCGAAAGCTGAAATGGATATCACAAGAATCTCAAAAAAATCGTCCATGGCTATTGATTTTCACAATCATGCTCAGCTTATTGATGAATTTGAGAAGTCTCTTGGTCATAGTATAATTGAATCCTTCTCCAACAATATCGAAAAACTTATTCAAGAAACTACTATTCAGCGTGAAAAAATTAGTGTTCTTGAGAATATTGTTAAAGAAGACTCAATTAGAGAAAAACGTTTGTTCGAGACGCATTCATCTGATCTAAACAGACTTCATGTTGAAAAGGAGAAACTAGGTGCTTCCCTTATTCTAGCCAAAGAACAGTGCAAATCCTTGAAAAAGGAAAACTCTGTTTTAATGAAAAATTCTTCTGTATCGACCAATTCTCAGACAGAATTACAGTACATGAAGAGATGTTCTCCAAAGGAAGTTTCTGCTAAGAAGTGTTTAGATAACTTGGAATTTTCTAATAGGGCTATGAATTCAAAACAGGCTCCTGTAAACGTTTCTCCTCCACGAACCTGTTCCTTCTGTGGGAAAAAGAATCACTATGTTCATCATTGTTTTGCTAGAAAGAAACATATTTCTGATCTTTAAAATCTACTTCTTTTCACTATCAACAGAGTAAACTCTCTAATGACCACTACAATGGATTTCATCCTTGCAGAAAAACAGGATTCTCATAAGATGGATTTCAATGGTCACTCATCTCGAAATCCCCACAGGAAACGTGTTTTTCTGAATGGTGCAAAATTGCACATTCCCAGCATTTATGAGAATAAATCTGGTAAATCCAAGTCTAGATGGTGGAGACATGTCTCTTCTGATTCTATGGAACCAATTTCTAGAGGCCCTAGACTTAATCCTCAGAAAAATACTTTTGATGGATCACCTGACAAGGTTATGTTGAATCCTAATAGAATAAAAAATAACCGAAGGAAGATAAGAAAAACCAGGTTCGAACCTTCAAATGGAATTTACAACTCATCTCTCAACACTTATGGTGGGATTACATCTCACTTGACTGCCTAATCGTAGGCACTTTCACTCTTGTATCTGACTTGAGAGATGCAAGAATGACTTTTGGGAGATACTCAAGTCTACTGTAGTTTTCCATTTGTATTGTGTTTGCTGTTTTCTTTTGATGTGAAAGTAGAGTCACTTGACTCCTGTTGCTATGTATCACACTCTTATACTCTAATTAACTTTTTAATTATTGAGTCATAATGATGTGAGATATATGAAAATATAAGTTTTTTTTATTCTCTTCAGGTCTGTTATTTTCAACCAGTCCACAAACGTCCGGGTCTCTCTTGGTAGGTTGGGGTTTCCACAACAAGGGTGTCACTCTCTTGCTTAAATAAATAAATATATATATATCTTATATTGTTTTGTCTTCACTAGTTAAAAAAAAAAGGTATGGAAAACTCCTCAAGGCCTCAAGAAGTTGTGAATCTTGAGATGGAAGAAGACCCTAAAGGATGCGATTCTGTTCAAGAACTTGTCTTGAAAAAGATGATTGAAAGGAAAGAGTATAACTCCTGGGTTGGAGAATCTGTCAAGGATTTAATTCTTTTTCAGAATGACTCTAAGGTCGAGTTTGCAAATCTTCAACTGCAAATAAATCATCTTATTGATGGTCAGACCAAAATCCTTGATAATCAAAACACCTTGATTAGGAATCAGAAGAAGCTCATCATGGACTGTGTCAAAGCTAGGCATCTTGCCCGCATTGTTGATCGAAAAGACGGAACAAAACTCGTAGGTATTTCTGTGGGAGACAGATTTATCTATTCCTGTAGACTTTTCTGTGTGATACAGATTTCTTTATTAAAGTCTTCGATTTTGGGTCGTAGCAACTCTTGGTTGTGGGTGAGATCAGCTAAGGGAATCAAGTGCATAGTATCCTGCTGGGATCAAAGACGTAAGGAGCGCAACTGTACCTTGAATCAGTGTGAGATTGATTAGGGTTCAACTACAGTCCAGTCTGAAGTTCATTGGTAGTAGGCTAGTGTCTATAGCGGCTTAATACAATGTGTGTTCAATCTGGACTAGGTCCCGGGTTTTTCTGCATTTGCGGTTTCCTCGTTAACAAAACTTATGGTGTCTGTGTTATTTATTTTCCACATTATATTTTGTTATAAAATTGAAATATCACAGGTTGTGCGTTGAATCGATAAATTTGGAAATCCAACCTTTGGTTGTTGATTGAAATTGATTGATCCTTGAACATTGGTCTTTGGTACCGTTTAAGTTAATTTCTCTTGTATTCAATTAGACACGCAGATTTCTATTTGCTTAAGTAAGTATTGAATCGAGAAATTGAGATATAACTCTTTGATATACTTTTTATTAAGATTGAGCCTGACTGTCTAGTTGATTCTCTTAAAAGCATATTGGAGTTAGTCCATACAGATTGCTAAGCGAAATATTGGGTGAGGTTGTTGTACCCCCACTTTTTCAAAATCATTAATACATTTGAGTCTAACATATCTATGACGTGCACTATAAACACAGTTTTTGGTCATAGTAGATGATCAATATTATACTAATAAAGACCGTGAATAGTTAAAGTGATATAGGAAAAATGTAAAGATAACATTAGTTTGTATAATCTCAATTCAACGCCGATGAGAATTTATGTACACTACACCGTATCAAATAAAAATGGTAAAGACCGACCGTTGTCGAATTTCAGCAAGTGAAAAATACTAGAACCCCCCTACTATATGGGTTCAATATATAGAAGCCCCATTAAATGGATCATTCACTGTCAACTCCATTCTTTCACATTTTGATATTTCTAGGCCCAAAACTTTAGATTTCAGGGCTTATTAGTAAAGCATAATTTTAATAATACCAGGACTTCCCTTTAGTATTTATATGTAATAAAACTAATTATCAAATTTCATATTCATTTTCACTTTCTCTCACTTCTCTCTCGTCTCTGTTCTGAAGAAAATTAGGGTTCTAGTATCAAACCGAAGAAAACGATTGCAGAGAGCAAGAAAACGATTCTCGCTCCATCGATCTCCGTTGATGACGTTTACCTATTACAGGAGAACAAAATCAATCATTCATTTTTGGTTTTAGATTGAATCTCAGATCAGAGCTGCAACGATTCTCTTAGGGTTTTCTTTTTTCCCTATCAGTTACAATCGAATCTCTGTATCTTTCAGATGATTCGAAGATATCTCATGTATTGATTGAATTATTCTAGTTTCCAATCGATTTGATTCAAACAGGTTTAACAACTGATCATCAATCTACAAGTTCGAATCAATCAATTGACTCTAATTTGTTGTTTCGAAGCTACTTCAGGTAAGGTTTTCGATTTGATTCAATAGGTTTTCCTCATTTAGTAGTTCTATTTTCTTAGTTTGATTAGGTTCTGATTTTTGTTTTCATTGACTTTATTCAGATCGGAGAAGAACATGATTTTTATTGAATCAACAGGTTTTGAATCTAGGTATGTTTAGGTTTGTTGTTGTTTCTGTTGATGTTGTTGTTTAAGTTCGATTTGTTGATAATACTAGTTGAATTCAATCAGCTAAGAAGATATTCTCCATTCAATAAAAACGTTGATCTCTCATAATTCTAATGGAGCCAGTTGTGGACTACACATGTTGAGTTTGATTAACGAATCTATGGTGGTGTTGGTGGTGGAGATGCAGGTTCTGGAGGAGTATGAGGAGGCTGTGGTTGTAGAGGTGGTGGCATTGGAGCAGGTTTGAAGGAGGATTTTGAAGTCAGTGGTGGTGTTTTTCAGAATTGATGAATTGAAGGAGATGATGAGAAGATAGAGGATGAACTATTTTAAGTTTCTACTGCTGGTGCTAGTGGTCACAGGTAATTAGCTGATTTCACAAGGTTCCCTTCTTTTTTAAATGTTTATATTTTTGTTGTGATCAAGGTTAACTTGTTCTGATAAATTTACAACGTTAGCATCCCTTGTGAATGATTGGTTTTTACTGTTGAATTATGCATCGAGATAGTTCTCGTAGCTGGGACATTGAGATAGATTTGACTGTTCTGTATACTTAAGTTTTGTATACTTGATCTAGTTTTATTCAGTTATGAGATATATTTGACTGTTCTGTATCCGCTACTTCTTTGGAATAATATTTGTTCAATGACATTTATTGCTTTTTGCATGCAATATAAGTTTTCCTGTGTAGACGTATGTTGGTTTGCAAAGAAATGGAGGCGTTTTTTGATGAAAGTTCTTCTAGTAATGAGCTATGCAAATAGGATTTGTGTGGCGTGATAATCTTGCAATGTAGTCCCCTCTATTTAAATAGGAGCATAATTGTTCATTTCATACCTGATAAGAGTTTAGGAGTGGTGTTTTTTGTTGTGCTTTCTTGCATGTGTTTTGTCCTGATTAAAATGCACATCATATGGAGATAGATTACCTTCTTTTTGTAGAGTTTGTAACTCTGTAAGGTTAAACTATTAATTTTTGTATACTTGCTCTAGTTTGTTCAGTTATGAGATAGATTTGACTGTTCTATATCCACTGGTTTTTGATTTTTGGATGTCCTGTTTTATTCATTTGTATGAGAAGTGTACTAGCTGCTATGGTACTGATATCATTTGCTTGTCATGTAGTTACTAAGAAGGCTGGCCCCAAGGTGCTGGCTAACAAAGCTGCCAAGGATGTCAAAGTTGAAGCATCAACCATTAAGAAGAAGGATAAGAAGATCCGCACATCAATCACATTTCACAGGCCAAAGACATTGCAGAAGGCAAGGAACCCCAAGTACCCATGTATTAGTGCACTACAAAGGAACAAGCTTGACCATTACCAGATCCTGAAATACCCACTCACCACCGAGTCCGCAAGATTGAAGACAACAACAAGAAGAAAATCGAAGATGTACAACATCCAGACAGAGAAAGTGAACACCCTTATCAAGTAAGCCTTCTTGATTACTTATGACTAGCTACTTATTTTCTTGAAAGGTAGTATATGGATATAAGTCTGGAATGTTTCACTTAACTCATACATCTGTTTAACTGCACATTACACAAGCGATATGCATGACAGTTTGCACGTTTAACTAGCATTGGCAGAATATGGATGTGTAACTAATAGTTACACATGCTAATTAAATGTGTAACTTCTAGGTACACAAGCTAAATGAGTGTGTATCTACTAGTTACACATGCAAATTAGATGTGTAACTTATAGTTACACATGCTAATTTGATGGGATATGCATATGTAACCTAATATGAAACCTTTATCTGTTATAGTGGTTATATTTATGAAATTGAGGAAAGAACATCAAGTCCTAGTAGTAGGGAGTAGTAGTGGAGCTAGTGATTCAGGAAATGATGAGATTGAATGTGGAATTGTTAGTAATGATTATGTAAGTTTGCGAGATAATTTGAATGATGGGGCTTTGGATGTTGGGTCGCTGGTAAACAACATTTAGATGAGGTTTGTGCTGCTAAAATATTGTTTGGTTGAATTAGATGCTTTGAATTGCATAGGATTTAAGAATGATTTAACATATTATTATTGTCCAGATGTTTTGGTTATTAAGGATGTTACGGTAACTTAGGATGTATACTAGTTAAAACATATTTTATTTGTTTTATATTTAAAGCTTTTGGTGACTACTTGTTGAATATGACCTTGAGTGCTTGTGTCTGTTTAGTTATTGAAGAAGCCGACGGTGGTAATTATGTGAATTTCAGAGAGGATGTGTTGGTCTGGACCTAGTGGTTACACAAGCTAAATAGATGTATAATTTATAGTTACACAAGATAATTAGATGTGTAACTTATAGTTACACAAGCTAACTAAATAGATGGTAGTTATGCTAATTAGGTGGTAGTTATGCTAATTAGATGTGTAACTTATAGTTACACAAGCTAAATAGATGTGTAATTTCTAGTTACACATGCTAATTAAATGTGTAACTTTTACTTACACATACTTATTGAATATGTAACTTCTGGTTTAAGTGATTGAATTAAAATGATTTGTGGTCTGTTTTGTTGTTTTTGTTTTCATTGGATTGTTGAGATTAGTTTTTGTAGAAGAGATTGGACAGTTTTGATTATTGAACATGAATTATGATGAAAGATTGACTTTTTGTTTGTTTGAATTTTGGGGTAATTTTAATTTCTATTGATAGTGTAGATCGCTTCACTCTTTGTCCAGACTACTTACTTCGGAATTACAGTGGACTTGGGATTTCTGAGGTGAATTCCTAATCTTTAAACTTTTTAGTTGTCTTGTCTTGTAATATGTAACTTTTATTTGCCCTTTGAAATGCATGGCATGGGTTTTGCTCGGAAGATTCAGGTTCTCTCATATTTTAATGTAATTTCAAACCAATAAATATATAGATGTAATAGCAGCCTAATGATGGATGTTTTACTTTGTTCTTATTATACTGTAGTCCTTGAGCCAATGCACATTGGAAGACAAAACAACTAATCACAACCCTTTCATTAAACTCGAGGTACTAAATATTTTGAGTTTTTACTGAAACTGACTTGTTGCTAACTTTCTTATCACTGGTATTTCCTTAGCCTTCTACAACTGAAGTATCTAGTATTCATGTCTCGGAGGTGATTTGTATATGAGCATGTGTAACTTTTAGTTACATTAGGAAAATGCATGTGTAACTCTTAGTTACACTAGGAAAATGCATGTGTAACTACCAGTTACACTAGCAAGATGCTGAGATATTAATAGATTTAGTGTGAAATCATACATGAAGTATTGCAGGTGAGCTTTTTTTTTTTTCCCTCATACTTCAGGTTTAGGTTTGATATGTGTAACTTTTAGTTGTTAAGTTATAGGGTTAAGTTCTTATACTTCAGCTAAGCCTTTTTTGCTGTTTAATTTTGCTTTTTCAGGTAACTTTTCGTGCTAAAATTGGTAAAGCAAATAGGAATGCAAGGTGTTAGGTTCAAGATACTGCAACACAACTCTGGGAGGTAAAAACTAAACTCCAAGAAATTTGTTTCTCTTCTCAATTCTTAACATTCTATGAACATCTGTAACTCTTAGTTACATGAGGAAAATGCATGTGAACTCTTAGTTACACTAGGAAAATGCATGTGTATTACCAATTACACTAGGAAGATGTTGATTTTGCTAGATTCAGTTGTGAAATCTAATGTGATTGTTGTTAGAAAGGAAGAAGAAGTAGAACCAGAACCAGAAGTAGTGGTCGTTTCTGGTGCTGAATTCCAATATGAATGTGTAACTCCTAGTTACACTAGTCAGTTGCATGTGTAACTGCTAGCTACACTAGTCAGATTCATGTGAAACTATACATTATTGTATGTACTGTTCATTTAATCTTATAAAAACTGATTGCTTGTTGTTATATTTCAGGTTTCCAATAACTTCATAAAAGCTAATTGCTTATCTGTGGTATTGGTCCCGCTGGAATTGGAGTTGACGCTGAATACACAAGTCAGATGCATGTGTAAATCTCTATTACGCTAGATAGATGCATATGTAACTTCCAATTACACTAGACAGATGCGTGTGTAACTTTTAGTTACACATGCTAAGAAATTATTGTAAATAAATCTTAAAGTAATACATGTATTTTTTTTTATGTTTTCTTTTCGATGTCTATTTTTTTGATGTGTAACTTTGCATTACACATGTCATAAGGATGTGTAACTTCTGGATACACATGCCATATGCATGTGTAACTTCTGTTTACACATCCACACTATACTTTAATAATTTTGGGCTTAAATTTAAATTTTATTTAATTTGGGGCTTGACAATATATAAAAGGGCATGAATGTCTTTTAATAACTCGGGGCCTAGATTTAAACTTCTTTTAATTAAGGGCCTCATATTATGGGTTACCCATGGGTCGAGCCTTAGCCTAAAAACCCCTTTCAGCAATTTACGCTATGTCAGGTGTAAATAAAATCTAACTCTTTCCATTTCTGGTAGTATCTCAACTATGAAGGTGCGTTATGTCCCTCCAAAATTATTGGATCTAGCCTGTGTGGAAGATGATTATATCTAATGCGAGATGCATTCACAAAAGAGTACAAAAAAACCTGACTCACCTATCTTAAACACACATGGCCAAATCCCAATAGAGGGATAACAACAACAGAAGTTAAGAGATCAAAGGAAATCAAAATATTAAAATCTAAAACGGTAGTTAAGATACAATACATAAACAGATAAAATTAAGAATATTTTTAAATGAATTTGATTACTAATTACTGATTTTTTTAACTCAATTCTGATCACAGACCTATGTTGTTGTTTTTTAGTTCAAAAAATAATCACTGGATCGAAAGTGGATGTAAAACGAAATTGGAAGCTACGGAAAAAGAGACTTACATGTTCGATACTGATGTTGATCTCGATTGGGATTAGCCAATCTATAGAGAGAATCTGGTTAATGCAAGGATGAGCGTTCTTTTTCTGTGTAGTAGGCAAAAATCAAAATGGATTGGGAATATATTGGGATCTTAGTCCCACATTGGTAGATGGGGCTTAATTGGGTAGTTTATAAGTCAATGGGATCCCTCATCTAGTCAACCGGTTTTCAAGTTGAGTTCTACCCAAGGGCTTATAACGAGTTGGGGTCGGAACCCTAACATTTGGTATCAGAGCCAACCACCACGACCCATGCTAGCTCCACGGAAGGGGTGACCTATAGGCTGGATTAAGGTGTGGGTGCACCTGTGTATGGGCGTAGTTTCCACCACATTGAATACTGGTAGTCGAGTGGAGCCGCCATAAGGGAAAGGGATCATAGCCAACCACCACGACCCATGTCCGCTCCACGGAAGGGGTGACCTATAGGATGGATTAAGGTGTGGGTGCACCTGTCTATGGGCGTAGTTTCCACCACATTGAATACTGGTAGTCGAGTGGAGCCGCCATAAGGGAAAGGGATACCGTCGGGCCAGTGTCGATAGAGTAGGCCAACGAGGATGTTGGGTCTGGAAGCGTGGTGGGATGTTGGGATCTTAGTCCCATATTAGTAGATGGGGCTTAATTGGGTAGTTTATAAGTCAATGGGATCCCTCATCTAGTCAACCGGTTTTCAAGTTGAGTTCTACCCAAGGGCTTATAGCGAGTTGGGGTCGGTACCCTAACAGAATACCTTCTGTTTTTAAGAAGAGAATAGAAAGGGTTTATGATAAATTACTCGGAACATGATGAGATTGCCATTACTCAGAAGCTGGAGAGAGAATTGAAATGTTAAATCACCCGCACAGGCAGCTGTGCCGTCACATACGATGAATGAACACCCAATTTATGATTCGTTTTTAAGAAACTGAATTGATATACATATCGTGGACGTGAGTGACGGACATCCATTGGACCAAATCAAGTACGTTATTCTAGGAGGGGATGAAAGATCACATCCGGTAGTTAGAAAATCCAATGTATCCTAACGGTTGGGTGACACACAAAACCCTACTGTCTTATAAGCATAAGATATATATATCATTTGAGAGATGTTTCTTATATATATATATATATTCTCAGAGTGGATTTAGATTTGGGTTGAGCTTTGTTTAAAATCTCTAGGTTGATGTTTAAATCAAAGATTTAGATCATTAATGCCTTTGTTTAAAGTCAAATCTCTTAGATTATTAAATAACTGGATTTTGGGGCGTTACAGTAGCAATGCCAAACATATTCGCGAAAATAGTTTGTGAGCATCTGTTTAGTTCGTACTAGATAGGTATGTGCAGGGGTACACATACCTATGGACCAGTCCATGAACTCGGGCTTATAGGATACTTGTACTAGGTATGTGTACCCTTAGTCGTTCTCGAACTCAGACCCTTTGGGTACGCATACTGAGTAAACGTACCTCCCCCCTTTCATGAACTCAGAACCCTGGGGTACGCGTATTGGGTATGCGTACCTACCCCCATTCTGAAACTTGGATGTCTAGGGTACGTGTACTGAGTATATGCATCTACCATGTGTCCATAATTCCAGTAGTACTGAAAAATCCTTTGTAAACAATTTGAAACATTCCCAATCGTCATAGATAATTGATGTGATTTTAATTGTTGTAGAAAAAGTGGTAATAAGATTCGTTCAACTCGGACTTGTGAAGGATTTTTTAGACTTAAATTAAACTCGATAACTCAAATAAAGTTGTATCAAAATTATAAAAAGAACACTGAGACTTTGGATTTCACCATTAACCAATTAAGTGATTCAATCTAATCAATATTCATGCAATTCTTTGCTTTTAAAGTGATTCTAATTTATTGCCTCTAATAGATTTTTGAAGTAACAATTATAAACATCAAGCATGAAACATCAAAAGTTTAACACTAAGCATGTTCCATCAAAAAAAATCACAATCACTCAATAAAAATCAATTTTCCAATATTAGTTCTATGCAAATAATCATGTAAAAGATTGCAAAATTAATTAAAATAGAAATATACCACTTTTCATGGAACAATGGCTTCCTCCGTTGCCTCGGCTAATGGGTTTAGCTCCTCATGGTAAAAACATGCTCAAAAGATAGAAACATGGCTCAAAAGGTGTTTTTATAGAAGGAGAATAATAATACAGCGAATCTGCAACGCTTTATAGTTGTTACAGAAGTCACCGTTATAATTGAAGTGTTGTTTATAAACGATAACTGTGTTCTACTGTTGAAGAGCGATATTTATTTGCGACTGTTATGTGTGGGTCAATGTTCTTCGTGTTCTTCAGCAGCAGCAGCAGAACCCGGTTTCCTGCACCTTTGATTTCTCGTCTCTGTCGTGTTCTAAACTTTCCCTAACTTTCGACACCCCTTCTATATGACCTAACCAATCTATTTATATCAAAAAGAGCGATTAAATCTCTCCAAAATCTCTTCCTTTCTCTTCACGGCAAAGTTGCGGCAATTTCT
>JAJJMB010006306.1:1404050-1499236 GCA_023531105.1 Papaver atlanticum
ATCACTACCACCAAAACTGCCAGAAACATGTTTTCTGTTTTGGTTTTGGTTTCCCTCCAAAAACATAATTTGAACGTGAATGGGAAAGGTTACCCCTTATCCAGTGGTCGCCCCTTATCCGTTGCTGGAGTCTGCATAACACTCGTCCCTTGGGTTGCATTTATCAACTTTTCGAGCCAATTTCGCCGTAAAAGCTTATTTCTCCAAAACACCTACAAAGAGATAAAAATACCAAAATAAGTACAAAAATAGGTACTAACAATATACACAATAGAGATGAAAATAGACACATAAATGCGTCTATCAATAATGAACATCATTGCTTGGGAAATTTTCAAATGATCATCTTGAAACAAAAATAGCTCATGAACAATAAATTGTTATTAACCAAGATTGTTAAGGATAAATGAACATCCATTGCTTGAATCATATTTCAAGAGATTTATCAATATAAGCCTGACTCAAAAAAATTTATTTACAATATTAAATCTACTAAAATCATATGATATCTCATAAAAAAAAATGGTAAATGGCGTGAGTAAATATGATGGTTCAGCCTTCACATACCTTTTTGTCGATGAAGTTCTCCAATTGTCTTCGTTTGATCTTCAGTCTTCAATCTATGAATGTTATCCAGTGATGTATGATACTCAACTATAATATAAATGACTAACGTAACTTCATATATTTGAGATCAAGTTAACTATTCCTAGTTACTTGATCTGGTCTACACTCGTGAATCCCAAGAAAGGGTCCACTATCTTGAGTCGCTTCACTTGCTGTGAATACTTTTTCTCTCAACTCATTTTTAATGAACCTGAAACAATAAATGACTAAATTTGTTCCACTAACCAACTCACTTATCAATCTCCCAAATCACGATTTTAATCATAGATAAAGTAAAATAGAGGATCTTCCGTTCATTCAATATAAACTAATTTGGTCAATGATCAAGCCAAGACAACAACTATCGAAATAATCAATCTCAGTGCACAAAAAGAATCACAAAGATCAGAAACCAAAAAAAAGAAGTCTCAAGTCTTTCAATATTCAAAGTAACCGCTACATAAACACCTTGATTCCACTATTAATCAATCGCACACATAACAAAGTCTTTCAACATTAGATGATTAATCCTCAAAAAAACTTGAGTGTCCTTATATCATATAAGAGAAGGACCTTAAAATGAACATGATAACCATACCTTTAGTCAATAAAATCAATTAGTCAAAAATTAAAATAACAATACGATTTAGTTTCACACCAACGGTACTACTAAAAGCTTCTTGATCCCAAAGAAGACTTTAAACAAAGGCAACACAAGAGATTTCCTTTAGTCAATAAAATCAACACAAGACTTTAATTAGATTACTCTTATCTATCAACGAGTTGGCTTCCCGCACAAACAATCAAGTAGCGTGTTCAAGGGAAAAGTTTGTAACAATGCAAACTTCATTATTTATAGTGTTATGACCATGACTTGAATGGAAGACTAGGTATTAAAAAATCCCAAAATTCTGAAGATAGAAAAAGAATATTATTTCTGAATTTGACAAATACCAAATGTATTCCAACTTGTAAACCGATGTCACTATAGTTGACAACTAAGCTTAGCTAGCACACTTTCATATCTTTATTAATATATTAATTAGAGATATGTAAACCTCTGTGATATGACACGCATAAATATTTTGATATCTAAAAAGATATTGAAAATTGGTTTCAGGATCTTGCCTTGAGTATCAAAATAGAATATTTGAACTTAAGATATATGAGTTTAGCACATGTTCATATCACTATGTCGACATCTTATGGACATTCCAAGTTCAATCCGTGTACATCTCGATGTTTGCAAAACCCCCCGAAGATAACAGACATATCAACAATATAAAAACAGATTTAAATCTGTCAGGATCGGTCTTGGCCACTTATAATCGGTCCTATACCTAGGATGGAGCATGAATTCATTTTTCAACTAGGAAACGAGTTTCAGAAGTGTACTTCTTTAAAATATGTTCATGAAATTGCTTTCAAACATAATTTGAATGTTTAAATTCATTCGGAAGTTCAATACACTAAATAATAACAAGTTACCAATTAGTCACTAGTGGAAAATGCAAGTTAAACCACTGTCAGGACAAGAAGTAATATCACTAAAAACGAATGTGTCCATCAGCAGTAATCTAGAAGTGGTTTTTCCCAAAACGACTATATCTGGCAAAGGTTGAATTCATTAAAAAAACAACTTCCCTCAACAATCTAGCGGCAAACACTGATAGACACGGTCATTTTATTGATGATATTTTATTAAAAAAAATGATATTGATTCAGCTGAATCCAAAGCTGATTCAACTGAATCAAAAACTAAAAGCTAAATCACAATTAAATTAATGATGGCTTCAAAACTGAATTTAACATAATTAAATTGACAATAACCTTAAAACTCAATTTGTATGGAAAAATGTTTTCAGTTTACAATTTCAACTATCTAAAATATTGCAAGTTCCAAGTCTCAAAAAATTCTAACAGTAAGTTGGAAAAACTTAACCTATATTTATATAATTACGAGCTTAAGATAACAAATTGTCTCAACTCAACAACAAGTTTCTACAATCAGTTCATCATTGAGAATCGTCTTCCGACAGTCAAGATGCTCAAACCCAGTTTAAAGCTTTGCAGCTATTCACCATCACTTTTTTAGCTTGTCTTGCAGAAAGCTTTGACTACTGTAATTGTAGTTAATATTCAACAACGGCTATAGCTCTCCTTCCCTTCAGGTTCATTCTACATATCATCCTTTGCATTATAATGCTTTGCATCAGTATTGTCAAGCTCAAATGCATAGGTTTTCATATAAATATTATGTTAAGGGTTGAACAGAGGGGAAAAAAAACTTATCTTTGAATTACTGATTGTTTAAAGATGATGACGACTCTGCAACACCCTTTTCTCTCACTGCAACTACTTTTCATTCAGAGTTCAGATATTGTTCAACTACAACACTGAAACAACAAGGAAGTTTAACGAATAATAAATGATATCTGTTAGAGCATAGCTCAGATATCAAAACTCATTCAGATATTGTTGAACTCACCAAGCGTTGGCATGTCAAGTTTGGTTGTCATATTTTAGTATCAAAACTCATTTAGAGTCGTTTGATTAAATACTAGAGTCAACTTCGTTTAGGTTAGACTAGAAAGTCTGGGAATGTTGAGACATACAAGTATTACCCCGAAGACCTGAAGAATGTGAAGAAGTATCGACTACAACGACGACATCATCCTTCCACTCGAGGTTAGTAATATTGACTTGATCTTGTTTCTATTCCTAACGTATCTTTCAAGTCGTACTATCTTGAAAACATAACATGCGAAGCTGTATATATTGTATATAATACTCTAGTGATGTGACTTAGTCATAATAGTATGATTGAAGTGTCAAGGAAAAACATATTACGAAGTATGAACGCTTATCCTTTGGAACTTCGTAAGTACGACATCGACATAATCTATTGTAAATAGTTATTTGATTATGTGTGCATTATATAGGAATGATTTCACCGTAGGAAACAATGTTTTATAACATTTGTTTAAAGGAAGTACATTTATGAACTTGTTTCATAATCGAAAGGAAATCATGATTGGTCTTGTTATTATTTGAATATATTTTGGATGACCAATGGAAGATGACTTTGGTAGAACCTATCTTAACTTGTTGAGATTTATGGTATAACCGGTCATAGCCTATATAATATAGTTTGTTGCAATCGGTCATGAGCTTCATTTTAAATCTAGTTGTAACCGATCACAAGCTATAATGCAAGTTGTAACCGACCATAAGTTACTTTGGGAACCAAGGTATAACCGGTCACAAGATGAATTGGGAAGTTAGTTGTAATCAATCACAAGCTACCTTTAGGAAAAAAGGTGTAATCGATCACAAGCTAACTCAGGAAGTAAGGTGTAACCGATCACAAGCTACCTCTGGGAAGCAAGGTGTAACCGGTCACAACCTGGTTTGGGAAACATGGTATAATTGATCACAACTTACATTGTGTGGTTGGTACAATCGATCCCAAGAAGCAAAACCGAGTTTCCAGTATTCACATATCTCTGTAAGTTTTGTGTGAAGCTTGGAATTAAGGTTTGCTAAGAAACTTCTAGATGTCGAAATATTTGAACATGTACATAACTCCTATCATTTATTGTTCAAAGATATTCGTTGATACTCAAGGTGATCCCTGGTCAAAAAAAGTGAAAAACATTTAATTATGATTTTATCATATATGTTTTAATTACCATCATTTAAAACATATCCTCTGGAAAATATTATTCGTTAATGTGATAGACTAATAATAGAAGGTTTTTCCATGAGATTTTTTGGAAATATTGGTTAACATTTATTGGGAATAGAAAAACCGAATTTAGGTACTTTAATGCATATCTTGAGAATATTTTCGGTTTTGGAATTTCCTTGTTGTCCAAACAACCTTGGTCTATAAATACTTGAGTTTGCATTTCTTGCAAACTATCCTAACATCCAGGCAAACTTCATTTCTTGTTGTTTCTGGTGGAGTCGTGTATTCGGAGAGGAAAGTATCCTAATAAGGTGAAATCTCTTACGATCGCTCGTTTAAAGACTTTTGTGGGATCAAGAATCTCTACGAGTACCATTGGTGGGAAACTAGATAATTGCAGTGTTATTAGTTTTCGATTATTGATTTGATTGACTAACGGTTATTGAAACTTTGATTGCACCTAGTTTGTTTATTCTTGGGAATATTCTCTTCTGATATAAGATTCACCCAGACTAGATCAAAGTATCGACGGGATCTTTAGAACCATCTTCGGATCTAAAGACATCTTGTGATAATCCATTTCTAACAGACTCCATTCTGTGTGTGATTGATCACAAGAGGATTTAAGTGTTGTTGTGCAGGTATTTGAAGGCAATAGAAGATTTGAAGACAAAGAAGAATTCTTATTAGTTTTCGTATCTTGTGGATTTAGTGCACAAACCTTGATTGGCTGGAATCCAACTAGAATCGGTTTATCTTTGATAGACTTGATTGGTTAGTTGCGCGAGATCGACAACTCTCTATAGTTTCTCTTTAAGATCTATATCGATTGAGTGCGAATCTAGAACTTGATTATTTTGGTAATCAATATTTAGATTGATCTAACCAGACAAAGGAGTTTATTAGATTAAATATAAGAGCCTTTGTCAACGACTTATCAAATATCTTTAGCAAGATTGATTAGAATGGTTACCAAACAGATTCTTCCTTTGCAGTTTGGAATACTCCAAAGGACTTGCTATTCATGTGTGTGACTCTAGAAGTCAAAGTCACAGGGATACTGAGGGAACTAAGTAGCTAGGGGTAGTCTGCTTGGTCTCAACTATATGAAGTTGGTATTAGATTTTGTATAACATCTTAATTCTGAGAGTATTCAAAACTGGACTAGGTCCCGGGGTTTTTATGCATTTGCGGTTTTCTCGTTAACAAAATCTTGATGTGTCTTTTACTTTGTTTTCCGCATTATAATTGTTATTATAATTAAGTAAAATACATAAGTACGTTAACTCCTTAATACTTGATATTGATCCTATAGAGTTTCGGTTATTTCCGAACCTATTATCTAGTACACACTTTGTTGTCGTATCGTCTCGCTCTTGTATCCATAGTCAATCACACAAGTGATCTTGTTGTCTCGATCTCGTATTCATAGATAATCACACGAAGTATGAACCGAATTGTTGTATTGTCTCGACTAAGTCCATAGAAGATCACATTCGGTAGAGGACTTATAGGTGGATAATTAAAATATTCTGGTGTATTTGGGTACCCTCGTCTTTTTAATTGGTATCAGAGCAGGAAAACATGAAAAGATATAACAATCTGTGTTTAGTGTGATCCAACCTATAAGACATGAGTCAAAGTAGGGATAAGCGAATACGAAAATTAAAGAAAGACTCAGTTAACGTATCGCAAAAGGTTATTGAACCACTCTTAGAATCAGTTTGTGAGCAATTGCTTACAAAAAGGTTATTCTCACTATATCCGCAAGGAAACTGAAACTGTGGCATAATTATTCAAAGAGTTTTACTTCTTGAAACTATCAATTACGCTCTCTTCACTATATTTTTCAAGTAATGATTGTAAAGACTTACCCAAGTACAAACTTTAAGAAAGGGTAAAATTGTGATTCACCTTTTAGTTTGGTATTTGGTTCGTGAACGAACTTCTTTTCTTAAGAAGTCGGTCAGTTCCTGAATTCAATGGTTGTTAGTTTTCCTTTTTTTAATAATTCACTATTTTGGGAATTCTTCCAATAATCAAAGTGGTCTTGAAGACATATACATTTGTGTTTTACACGAATTACATATTTAAAATTATTAGGGTAAAATTCAGATGTACCCTTTCTTCTTTTTTTGCTTTTAAAATGTACCCTCGTTTTTTTGAACTTTACAAACATACTCCTGTTTTGACTTGGTCCTACTGTTGTTTTTTTATTGGAAAAAAAACGGTTTCAATCCAGTTAAGTGCAAGGTGACAGTTATCTCACATATTAAAAAGTTATATTTACCCATGAACTACATCTCTTTTGTGCTTGGTCGATTTTTCACCAACTAAAAACTCAGAACCCTGAATTTGGGAATGATGAACCTCGAACTAAAAACCTTGAAACCCTGAACTTGGAAATGATGAACCCTAAACCCTGAATTTGGGAATGATGAACCCTGAAATAAAATCCACAAACCCTGAACTTGGAAATGACGAACCCTGAAGTAAAAACCATGAACCTTGAATTTGTGAATGATGAACCCTGAACTAAAAACCATGAACCCTGAATTTGTGAATGATGAACCCTGAACTAAAACCATGAACCCTAAATCGTGAACCATGAACTTGGGAATGACGAACCTTGAACTAAAAACCCTGAAACCTGAACTTGGGAATGATTAACCCTTTTGGGGAATGATGTAACGAACTTGAAAATGGTGAAACGATCTAGAACCGAGCTCGACGAACCTGAAAAATAGTGTAGAAGGTTAACATGACAACGAGTAAAGGGTAAATAAGTAAATTATAGAGGGGCTTAACCAAGATGGATTGAAAAGTTGACGACGGGGGTAGATTTGCAAATGTCAAAAAAATGGGGGTACATTTGTTAATCGGGTATTTCAACAAGGGTACATCTGTAATTCTGTATATATCTCAAATTATATTTCTGAGCTATGATATATTCAAGTGTGATCTTCTGGTGAAGCCTCTGCACCTATAGTTGTTGATTCAACAATGAAAAGTGTTGAGAATTCCTATCCTAAGGAGAAGGATTCACATTTTAAGATAAAAAGGAAGAACGTGAAGAAAACTAGAGCAAACCGCTCAAATCAATAGAGGCTGGCTAATATTCTTGAAGAGCTTAATAAGACCAAGATCGAAGTCCAAGGTCTCAAGGACATTCTCTCTCGAGATTGAAGAAGCACTTGTTAAACAACAGCCGAGCATGTTTGAAGGAGTTAACACTCTTATTCATAAACCTTATGTTCCGATGTCAGTTGATGATGATGAGTTCGGTGATGATAAATCTTTCTTCAAATATATATTTACTAGCTAACTCCTTTTAGGAATTTTATTCTTATTGTTTGAGGAGGAACACTAGCTTTTGGAGTAGTCCTTATGTATTACATTAGCTATTCCAAATACTATCATCTTGTATGTTTAAAAATTATTTAATTCAAGTTTATTTTGGAAGATGACTTGCAATACCTAATCTTTATTAATTATATATATGTATTGCTTATTTTGTGAGATTTTTTCTTTGCTATCATATTCTAGTGATTAGAACATATATCTCATATTTTCTCATAGGTTAAGCTCTTAACTCTTGCAAAAGAGCAGTAAACTATTTTGAGAATGACAGTATTGATCTCTCCACCATTACACTTTTTTGAATATACTGCTACAGGATTCCGTAAGATGTTCTCTAGGAATCTACTTACTTCCTTGATTGCATAACTGCCAGGGGATAAGTGGTGAACTTTAATCTCCATGGTCATACATGTCTAGAAAATTTATAATTCTTATGTTGAGTCATATCACAATAATTGTTCTCTTGTTCGTAACTGGCGTAGAGAATAGTTTTTGTCGATGATTATTTTTCTCACAAAAATATTTTATCTTAGTGCCTCTAACATTAAGATCGCTATTTTTAACTTCCTTGTTCGTAACTTGCGAGAAGAGAGAAAAAATATTGGGATATTTATTTACTTTGTTCGTAACTGGCGAGTAAATTTGTATGTACAAGGCAAATCCTTCTTTTGTGATTAGAGTTAAGGTCTCTCATGTTGTTCTTTCGGGAATGACATCTAATGGGGGACAGTTCTTTTGAACTTATGCTTAATGGTAATATCTTTGTGGGGAGAGTGGATGTGGAATTGTAGGAGATTCTTGTACCTTTACATCTCCTTGAAGCAAACCGAGGTTTCTTGGTGAAATCGTCTAAAATAAATGTTGGTATGTGTTCTCTAATCTTGAAACTCTTTTGTTTAATTCATTGTGATCCCGATTATTCGCCTTTGCAAATTTTGTTGACAAAAAGGGGAAAAATTATTCAGTAGTATCTTACTGCATTACATATGGCTTTGAGGAGCATCATGTAAGGGGGCATGGACTATTGTATATACGTTTTACCTATTTTGAAAAAGTAGTATCATTGACTAAGGGGGAGAATATATCACCGTAGTACTGCTTCGAAGGTGTGGTGCAATTGAACTTTGAGGAAGGTAACAATATTATGTTTCCGTATAACAACCGATGAGTATAATATGATTACTTTATTCTAACAAAGCACTTTTTGAGTATTCTCATATGTTGTTATCGCTATGTATCTTCAACAACAAAGGTGCTAAACGAACACATGCAGATTCATAAAAGTACTTGAAGTACGAAGAATTCACGATGTGTGTTGAAGAACCAAGGAAATCAAGCATAGTGAATTGAGATGAAAAGTTTGTTTATTTTGAATACATATATATTGAATAGTTTTGTCACTAAAATTGACAAAGGGGGAGATTATTATAGCAATGCTCTGTTGAACCCACAAGTTTTGCTATCTTGTTGTCAATGTTAGATGATCAAAACTATATCTTGATTTCTAGTCTACTAAGTCAAGTCTCAGACTTGGTTAGAATTTGGTAGTTGAGTATACATCACCCTTGAAGACTGAAAATCGACGTAGACATTTGGAAAACTTTTGTATTAGGTATGTGAAGACTGAACCATTATATTTTACTCACTATATTACCATTTTATCTGTTAAGACGATGACGTATGAATCCTAGTAGATTTACAAAGAAGAAGTTTTAAGTCAAGCTATTCTTGTTAAAAATCTAGAAAAATGATTTTAGCAAAGATGTTCAACGATCTTTAACAATATTACTTCTAAACAATTTATTGTGTGAATAATTTGTGGATCAATTGAAAATTTCCCATACAATGATTTTATCACTTGGGAATGTTTCAAACATCAAAAGATAGAAATTCGGAACTACTAATATTTCTGCTCAGGGTAGGTGGGTGAACCAGTTCGCAAACCATAGATATCTGAGTTTCAGAAATACAGGAAAGCGGCGAACCGGTTCACAAATTGTGAGTTCATTTGGGAATAGTTCACGAAACGTTGTGAACTAATTTCTTGAAGTTGGTATTTTAGGCTGGCAGTGGGCTAACCCGGTTCATGAACCGTTGCACCCTGACTCATGAACAAGCCTTAAGATTCACGAACCATTGTACTAACCGTCCCAACATATTTTAGCAGATGCTCAAAGACTTATTTTTTAAATATGTTTAGCATTGCCAGAACTCTCTTAAACACTTCTAAGACTTCATTGATCACTGTGTGCATCATGATTAAATTCTTAGGTGTTTAAATGTACGTCAAATTGCTTTTAGTTCTTTGGCATACTTGCCAAACCGAACAGCCATTATAAACAGTTCCAGAACTGGTTCATAGTGTATATTCTTTTATTGTATTTTCAAGACCTAAAATTGTTTGCTTGATTCCAAAGTTATCTTAGCTTGAATTCAAGCAACCCCAGGTCTTTGAAAACTATAAATAGAGATGATCTTTCATCTGGAAAATCCAATCCCTGACACTTTGTCCTAGTTGATTTTATAGTCGTCCTCTACAGACCTAGGTTTCCTCTGAGAAATATAATTAGGTATACGACTAAAAGACTTCGCTTTGGGGATTCGTGAAGCCAGGTCCGACTATCTTTACCTTGATAGTTCATGTATCCCGATCTTGATTTTATGTTATCGAGGTTATCGTAATCACTTTCATGCAAGATAGATACTAATCGCAAAGTTCTATTCGTCTCAAACTTTGTGATTCCTCAAGATAGATACTTGAAAACTGACCTTTATTGATCTTTTGAAGATTGTTTTTGAGAGGTGGTTAAGAATCTAGGATGCTCTTCAGCAGTCGTAAGTTTCGGATTTGTGAGCTTTGCTAGCTTTGTCTATTGCAAATATATTTCTTTACCTTGATCTTTGATCTAAATGGAAATCAAATAGGCTTATTTGTTAGAGGCATATTGGTATCAAAAAATTTCACTTCGGCTGAAGCAATTCTTAGGCTGTAAAGGACGTCAGCTAAGGGAATCAATTGCATAGAGCCTTGCGAGGTTCAAGATACGTAAGGAGCGCGACTTTAACTGAATCGCTTGGAGGGTGGATTCAGTCTCAACTACATTCCAGTCCGAAGTCTGATAGGAGGCTAGTGTCTGTAGCGGCTTAATACAGATTGGTGTTTAAATCTGGACGAGGTCCCGAGATTTTTCTGCAGTTGCGATTTTCTCGTCAACAAAACTTCTGGTGTCTTGTGTTTTTCCTGTTTCGCATTATATTGTTTATCTATATAGTTGGATTTACGCAAGTTATACGTATTCAATCTTAGTAGATACGTTCATCTAATTGTGATCGATTACGAGACTCGTTTCTTGTAGAAATTGTATTTTGAAATATAGATAACAAGTTTAATTACTTGGAAGAATTCCGATTGGATTATTTGGATACGACTAGATTGGTCATGGATATTAATTTTTGAGATCGTCCAAGTACTCTTCCTAACAGTCAGGTTACATACTGATTGAGAAGAGGTAGAGATATAGACTCTATATACATTGTCAAGGATCATTCAGTTGGTCCACTTGCAATTGTATCAGTTTTTGTCCATACAGATTACCGAACGAAAAAGTTGGTGGTGTACTTGGTACCCCTGCGTTTTCAATTTGTCTAGGCCTTCAAGGGGAGGGATGTGTTTTTTACTGATAGATATATTCTCTATTTTTTTTAGGTAAGAGGGAGGATCCATGGTCACTATCTTACAATATTTGCACCAATTTTTCTTTAGAGTCCGAACAACAATAAATTTGTAGTCAATACTTTGGTGATACGTTTTCTTTTGAAACTCGACAATCCTACAAAATGAGCACAATCCAAAATGTATAACACCACCATCTGTTATTTTGAAAATCAACCTTAACAGTTGAAATTAAAATCGATAGATGGTGAGGCTTGGTATCCCGAATCGATAGGGATCAACAAACGAAAGGTTCTATCAATACATTTTGACAAAAAATATTAGTCGTAGGATCGTTCAAACATTGTGATTGTCAGAAATAACTCCTTAAAGAGTTAAATGACGTATTCCAAGACCACTTTCCAAATAATGATAAAAAAAAACTTTGATGACATGGCATGCATTTTTATTTTTAATGTGCGTTTGGCTTAATCAGCTAATAGTCACGGGTGAAACGGGAAGAACCATAGACAATAAAATGGAGATATTACAGTTTAATTCAATTGAAAGTTTTGTATTAGATGTATCATGATTATCTTGATATATCCTGAACGGTAATTTTTCCAAAAACGATAGATAGTATTCCATGGATGGTTTTGGATGAGCATTCATGTTTAGTCTGTGATGATATTTTATTTGATTTTGATGAAAACTCAAGATTCATATTAATATCAACTAGTCTCTAGCAGTCGTTGTCAAATCCATATTCTACGACTGCTACAATTTCGAACGACAAACCCATATTCTATTGGGAAAAATATCGTTTGGTCCTTTTTTAGGTGGTCCCATGTCTGTTTAGTCCTTTCAGAAATCACCTTTTTCATTTGGTCCATAATTATTTAAAAATATTAAATTGACCAAAGTACCCTTCCGTGTTAATTCTTACTTATTTTTTGTAGCAGTTCATTCTGTCTGATGAACTCCAGAGTTCACTCCTTCAAATGAACACCTAATAAAAACCTAAAAAATTATGTTTACTTATTTTTTGTAGCTAGGGCTGTCAATAATAGTCCGAAATCCGAAATTTGTTTCCGAGAATTCATGATCCTATAGGATTTTATCCGTTATATCGGATGTCGGATCAGAATTCTTATCGGATTTCCCCCCCTTAACGTAACGGAATCGGATTAGACCCCATCCGATTGTTAAGTTCCGACATCCGATAACACATAGGAATGTATTAGTAATTTCCTACATCTAGGATAAAGATGTTGACTATCGGAAATTGTATTCTTAGAAATTATCATACATTATTGAAAATTATCGGAATTTCTAACCGGATTAGTAATTTTTAATCCTTTTTACCCAATTTTTTCATATTTTTAGGAATTATTGGAAGTTATCGGAATTTATCGGATTTCCGATAAGTTAACATATCGGAATCGGATTTGAATTTTAAAATTCCGTCGGATGTTACCGGATTTCGGAATTCCGATAACACTTAGCCTATCGGAATCAGATTGGTGAAAATTCGCCGGAATTTCATCCGTTGACAGCCCTATTTGTAGCAGTTCATTCTGTCTGATGAACTCCGGAGTTCATTCCTTCAAATGAACACCTAATAAAACTAAACTAAATCACATATGAAAAACTGAGTTCATTCTGTAAAATGAACACAACACAAAACTTCATTATTATGACAGAAAACAGAATTCATTCTTTCAAATGAATACCTGATAAGACCTATATGGAAACAGAGTTCATTCTTCAAATGAATCACATGATAGAAAATATAAGAAAACAAAGTTCATTCGACAAAATGAACACCTATCAAAAACTAACTAATTCAAACCTAAAATTGAGTTCATTCTTTAAGATGAACACCTAACAATTCAAGATCTAAAAACAGAGTTCATTCTTTAAATGAACCCACACAAAAAATCCATAAAAATCAGAGTTCATTCTTTAAATGAACCCACAAAAAAAAAATCCATAAACACCTAACTTCATCTTCGTCTTCATCATTCTTCAGCACCAGCAAAAAAACATCAAATTCAAGATCTTCAACACGAGCAGCAAACATCAAAATATCAAGATCGTCATCAAAATCAAGATCTTCAACATAAAAAATCAAGATCTTCAACACGAGCAGCAATACAAAGATCATCATCTTGATCTTCAACACGAGCAGCAAACATCAATATCGGTTCATCCTTCACAGTGAACCTGATTTCAGATTTGATTTCATCTTCAAATCTTCATCAGCAGCAAACATAAAACATAAAACAGAGTTCATTTTAAGAATGAACTTCATCGAATTCATCATCTTCAAACAGTAGCAGCAGCAGTGACGAAGAAAAACATAAATCTATCGTCGTCTTCATCATCTTCATCGTTTTCATCATCATCTTCAAAAGAAAACAGAGTTCATTTCAAGAATGAACTTCATCAAATTCATCATCTTCAACAGAAGCAGCAGCAGTGACGAAGAAAAACATAAATCTATCGTCGTTTTCATCATCTTCATCGTGTTCATCATCATCTTCAACCACAGCAGCATCAAACAGGGAGAAAAAACAAAAAATCGTCGTCTTGTTCATCATCTTGATATACTCATCATCTTTATCATCTCTGCAAATCGTCTTCATCATCTCTGCAAAATCAAAACCCTAGAACTCACACAAATCTTCATTGTTTATGCAACAGCAGGAGAAGAAAAAAAAAAAAAAAAAAAAAAACTAGATCTGAAAATATGGAGGTGAGAGAAAGTAAATCTGAAAATAATTTATTCTCTATTGATAATTAAGTATATATGTCCTAGGGTGACGTCATAATGATGTAATGGTCCCAAAAGGGTATTATTGCCACTACAAGATGACAATTACATTATCCATGACGTCACCCTAGGACCAAACCATAATTTCTCGGACCAAACGATAATATATATTTAAAAAAAGGACCAAACAGAAAGTTGACTCAGTCAACTGGACCAAACTAGCTATAATATATTATTTCTAGGACCTATTGGTATTTCCTACTATTCAATTTCAGTTCGATCGCTAAACTCTGTTCGACCGAACACAACCCAAAGTCAAAGGTAAAATATACGCCATATCATCAAAAATAATTACCGTTTGATATATAAGATCATACGGCCAATATCTTTTGTAAAGAAGTTTTGTCAAAACAGTTTGTTAGCCGATCCCGACCCTTTTCTAGCTAGGATAGAGAGACTTGATCTTCTGTATCTTCTTCGCGGCCACCTCGATCTCCTCGGTGGTTATCATACTTGCCATATACTCAAAAACAGTTTTCAAACACTTGAAGCAATCGGGGATTCATTAATATAAGGCTATAATACATCGCTATCTTAGGTGTATGAGATCTTTTTCTGTACATATATTGTTTACAGTTTAGTTGCTTCTTCTTTTCTCTTCCAGTTGTTTACTAAAAGAAACATCAGCCCCGTCATGTAAAGCAGAATCAATGACAAGATCTAGTACCAGTTAATGTTGCTGGCTGGGGACTAGTAATGGCTTCAACTTTGACTTTATTTTCTGGGAGCCGCTGCTGCGCAAGATAGAATCCAAAGTCGAAACAGCGCCGGTAATGTACTTCCCCTTGTTCAACATAATGCAACTTGCCCTGAAAGTAAAAAGAAAATTAAATTCAAATTAAGCACCCAGGTTGACAAAATATCATAATTCAAAAAACATTTTTAATCTTTATTCTCTTCATTTCTTTTTCTATATTCTCTTCGTACACATATTAAGTCGCTGACAGTAAACCTAGAGGTAGAATTGGTTTCCCTTTCTACTCAGTTCACTAAGAAAATGATGGACTCAATCCAACGCAAAAGCTAGCAGGAATCAGCAACAACCCACCTATTAATTCATGGAATGAGATTCAAAGCATCAACTGATCCTATCCATGTAACTAGTAGGATGCTCCTCACAACATTTGGGTCAACCTCCTATTTGTTTTTTTAACAACAGAAATGTGAGGAATACAATTTTCAGTCTTCAGTAGGTTTAAAAACCATTAAATCATGATCAGTTGACTGAGCACTTGGAAGCAGACAATTAACAAGACATTTCAATCTACAAGAAGCATATATTAACCTCCACCAGAAAAGTATAAAAGTAACAGTAAGAAGCTCATCTGAAGTAATTTCACAGCAAGCAATTGGTGCTCTAAGATTTCAGAGTATTAGTTATGCATATGAGAATCTTCTGTCTCCACGCTTTAGTCCAAATCATTACAGGAAGTTCACATTAGCAATTCAGTCAATGATGAGAAAACGTACACAGAAGTGATTTTTTCATTACAGGGTCACAACCATCACACTGTGAGGTCATTTCTTAGCTATTCTCAACAAATCAAAGGAAATCTCGATGAGCTTAGAGAAAGAAAAAAAAGTTAGAAAGATGCAGATGTATGAATACAACATATATTATATGCTTTCCTGACTATGTACGTGAACCATGGAAATATCAAAAACGAAGGAACCGGACCATTGTATGTTGCACTTACCTCTGTCCATTTGCTACATCTGTAATCTCAGCTCGAGTAGGGAGACCTGACTTAACAAGTGATTCCAGTACCTGAGTTGCCCAAATTACCGGTACGTGAGCAGCACCACAGATAGATAAGATCTCCTCCTGGATGTCTGCCAGATTTTCCCATCCACACTCTACAGCAAGATCTCCCCTAGCAATCATAACTCCTAGGGGGTTTGGTAAATGCATCGCTTGCAGTAGTAGAAAGGGTAACTTATCAAACCCACCCTGAGTCTCGATTTTCAGTACAACTCCCAATTTCTGAAGTTTTCGCTTCTCTAATTCTTGCTGAAGAACAATAACATCGCTGACATCTCTAATAAACGAGAACCCTACCATGTCAGCATGCTCAGCTATAAACTCAAGATCCAATAGATCCTTAGATGTTAAGCCTTCGAACCTAATTTCACTCTGAGGGATGTTGATGGATTTCTCCGGTCCAAGTTTAGATCCTTTAGGGCTTGCATGAGTGATGGAGACAACAATCTCCGAACTGCTGGTTCCTTGGATTACACCCCAAATCTTCCCATCATCAAAAGCAATTGGCTCGCCAGGTTTGACCGAGTCATATAAGTAGCTAGATGAACAAGATACCCTCGGGCCACCAACTGGGGACCCTTCCTTTGAAGCTAAGCATGGGTCTCGGGATATGATTAGCAAGTCTCCAATTTTCAACCTGACAAACTCTTCTACTGCTGGAACGTTCACTATTTGTCCAACTGAGGAACAACCGTGCTTTTTCTTTATACGAAGTTTGGTGCCTGATTCCACATACGAAGTCCTCGAGCACTCAGCCATGAAACCAACGCCAGCAAAAACAGGACACTTTTTGGATATCTTCAGTGACCTTTTTCTTCCTCTAGTGTCGCAGAATTTCAGGACATCACCTACCTCTAAACTACTAAGGAGATGTTTGTTGTCAACAAAAAGAACTACATCTGGGGACAAATGTGTAGGAGGAGATCCAGATCCTATGTAAGATAACCAAACTTGAGCTGGTAAAATTACTCGTCCTGTAGCATCCTTCTTCGGGGAAATTTTCATCACAGATGGGCCCTCCTTCATGCGATCAGTGCGAAGCTTTGGTCCAGCTAAGTCCATGAGTATCCGACAAGGTTTCTCAAGCATCTTAGAGCTTCTCTTTATCCTTCTGATGATCTCGCTCCAAACACTCGGAACACCATGTGCACAGTTAATTCGGAAAATGGTGGTCCCATTACTGAGAAGGTCACCCAATAGTGTTTCACATTCAATAGCTTCATTGCCAACAGTAGCCATGATGTGGGATGGTTTTCCATCTTGAAGTGGACCGAGTAACGATTCTTTGTATGAGACCGCCCTCCTTCTCAATGAGGTTCTGCTAAAATCCTCATTCTTGTGCTTTGAAACTTTGAAACTATCTCCGAAAAATACATGATTTATATTAACGGAATTTGCCTCAGCTTCGCTGTCTAGTAAACGAGATTCCAGATTGTTCAACAGCTGTATTCCTGAATATATACTTGCAAGAACATGTGGATTGATCGTTTCCAAATTCTGAAGTCCAATAGCAGAAAGTTCTTCTTGGAGCTGCTCAGTATCTAGGCATTTCAATGCCAAATAGTGTATTAAGTTTCTCGCACTGACTAAGTAATTTCTGCTAAATGCCAACCAAAATGAGCATTAGTTACTATACATGCATAACAAGTAACAGCTTTTTTTGAAGTGAAACTCATATCGTACCTGTGGCACAGTTCAATCCGAGAAAGATTCCATTGTTCTGAGGCTGAGATATGCAAGTGAACAGCCTTTAACCTGTCAAGAAGGTTTTTTCGATTCACCGGAAGATCAACAACATGTTCTTTGGGGTTCAGTTGTGAGTGTGAAATTGACGCACTTGAGTTAACAGCGGATTTCTCTTGAGAATCATTATTTATCGAGGCCAAGAAAATGGACGTGAACACTTCATCATCACTGATAGGTCTGGACCTGCCTTTTTCATGTTCACCATTTCCATTGTGATTCGCAAGAACTATATGACACTTTGTTTGGTTTCTTACCTGTTTCAATTGTTGCTGACTGCAAGGATAAGAGAGAACAGGACTTGCAAAGTATAACTTACAAGTTGGACCAAAGAATACTCTGTTTGTCTTCAGAAATGAAAAATCGGAAAAATTAGCCCCCTGAATAACCTGCAGAATGGGAAAGACCACAAACATCTCAGCTGCGAGGAAACTATTTGAATCCCATTAAATGATGCAATAAAATAGCCAACGAACAAATATCCAGATTTACTGTAAGGTCTGGACAAAACCAGTCAGGAACAAAAGACAACTCAACCACCCTGACAGTGTTCTTTATATTAAGCACATGCATAGCAGTCAAAAATATTTGTTGACCCTACATGATATTCAAATTCGCCTGCACCTACCAATAGTTATGTGATCATCCTAGTGAAAGTGAAATCCATGTTTGCTAGGACTAAGATCTAACCAAAAAGACACACCAAGCAAAGTACTCAACCATCCAATGTCTTTATGAGTAAGACTTAAGAGAAGCTCTCATTTCTAAAAATGATATGTTAGCTAAATGGTTACCTTAATAATGATTAGGGTCTCGCTAACAGACATGAAATTCAGTACTTCGTCTGGTCAGTACCCGAGAAAACTAATCAGAAAATAAGTAGATCAGCAATATATGAGGAGTAAGTAGTAAGAAGAATTGTGTGTGTGTGTGTGTGTGTGTGTGTCCAAGAGAGAGAGAGAGAGGACCAAAGAAGGTGGTAACCACAACAGTTGTGCTAAACCTAGTCTTCTTCGAGCCACCCCAGTCCATCTCATTGTATCAAAACAAACAATTTATATGTTGATCACCAAAAATAGAGTAATTCCAACTGTTATGCATACAAACATGGTAAGATCAGAGATAAAGACAAATATGTAAAGCCCACATCATATTTCCTATTAATAAAGAACATATACACATGTATAAATGCATTTATCAACTTATTGACCATATAAGCACAGAAAATATGACTTGCAAAAATACGTAATCATCAGGTAGTCTGAATGAGGCGAAATGAATTTACCAGCCCATGGTGTTGACATGACATTTGACTTTTCGTCAAGCCAAGCGGAAGAACATGCAGCATCATCTACAGGCAAATGTCATGAACCTGCTAACTCAAGTCTGCAAATGCACAAGGAAATAAGCATTCTCAGAAGAGTAAAATGGTTTTCAATTTTGATTCCGTTTAAAGTGTTTGTTATTTCATGCTTAGTATGGAAAATCATAATTATTATTAGTATTGTTAGTTTAACATTTTCTGAGCAATCCAGCTTGAATGTGACTACATTCTTACATACTTTCGGCACAAAATCTTTATCCAAATATACTAAAGAGATTAGGTCAAGATTACATATGACATATAAATTATGAGTAAAAAAACTATGTTATTAGGTTGCTTTTTTAATAAATAGTTTTCAAAAACTAACAAACAATTAAAAAAAAAAAAAAAAAAAAATACTCTACACACCATGACATCCTGAAAGTATAAAGAACTGGTAATTAGTTCTGGAATTGCTAACACCGGATTGACTACAACTTAGGCTGTAGCTACTAGAGAAACCAATTAAACAAAAGAAAATTGAGACTCGAGTAATAATCTAGGGATTCAGTTATCAAATTTAGTCATCCAGGACTATATACAGAGAGATGAAGTCAGAAACCTTAGAAAAGAAAAGGAAATGGCTCCTCTAGGGTTTCGAGAGTGTACTCACAGTTCGCAAATGACGATTGAGCTTTTCCCTTCGGACAGGAGTATGTAAAGATTCTACTACGCTTTTGTGGTTCTAATAATCCCATATATATCCAGGCGCGTGCCTAACTCGTGCCAGATTCTTATACGCTTGGCACATTGTTAGCGCTAGATTTCACCCTCATAAATCTCTAACCACTGATTGCTAAGAAGACGGATTTGATTCACACTAGCGTCTAATTTTTGGTGCACTTTGGAGTGTATACTTTTTTTTTTAATAGGAAAATAGAATTTCATTTAAAATGCATTAAAACATCAATCCAAATAGGCCGGTTGACATACTAATCTGCTTTATCAAGCAGTATTATTGCATATTTTGTTAAAGAGTCGGTTGTGTTATTCGCATCACGATGGACATATGAATATGTTCATGTTTTAAAGTCTGAAAGAATAAATAAAACAACTCTTATTATACTACTTGTAGTCCACTTCACAGCTGTTGAGTGTCCTTGAATGGCTTTCACCGCATTCATACAATCGTCTTCCAGGTGGATATTCCTAACTCCCTTTTCATTAGCCCATAAAACTGCTTCCAAGGCTCCCAACGCTTCTGCTTGCTCCGGATCTACTGCATTTTTTGGGATGCATCGCACTCCATTGCATTCACCTGTATGATTTCTAGAAATTATTCCAATGCCTATTGAAACATTCTCATATATAAAGGAAGCATCAAAATTAATTTTCTCCATATTTAGAGCTGGAGCCTGCCAAAAATGATTAACTGGTAAAGCATTATTGGAATTAGATTGTTTTTCAGATAAATAAGATCTCAATTCATCTAGATGTTTAGTGATATTCACTGCAATTATCATATCATCTGCCTGCACATTATCAAAGACTTTTGAGCACCTTGCCTTCCACAAATGCCAGGTTATGAAACCAGCATACTCAACTGCTTTTTGATCTAGCTGCACACCTACATTGTTTATACTGAAGATGGAACAAAGCCAGTCATGAAAGTCAAGATTACTAATAGTATTGTGAAGATTTTGGTTAACAGTATTCCAAACTCTCACAGCAATAGGGAAATCAATTAGAAGATGATGCATATTCTCAGTATGACTGTCACATAGTGGACAAGAAGTGTTATTATGCTTAGTAAACCTAGCAATTTTATCCTTAGTGACAAGACAAGAGTGCAAGCAAAGCCAAAGAAAATGTTGAATTCTGGGGGGAAGTCTAACCCTCCAAAAGGAGTTCCAATTTATGTTCATATTATTTCTAATAGGTTGTTGTATTAGAGTTTCATCTAAGATAACTCTGTTAGAGCATTGCTCGGTCGAATCGCAAGCGTTGCTATCTCAAGCTTGTTTGTCAAGTTTAGTTGATCAAAACTATAGTCTTGATTTCTAGTCTACCAATAGCTGTTTATGACTAGGATAGATTATGTAGTTGAGCTTTAGAATTCACGGCACTTATAACTGAAGACGAAGATCTACTGAAGAATTCGGAGGAACTTCATTAACAAAAGTTATGTGGAGACTAAAACTTTTCTAACGCGCAGAAAGTCTATTATATTCTTACATATCTCCTATTGAGACAAGTCGTATATGATATAGTCTTTCATATCATACACATTTGATATTTTGAGCTGAGTATAACTCGCTTATCTATTTCTCGAAATATGTTGGTAGCTTTCTGTCTTAGCTACATTCATCATCATTCTTGACTTTATGTCAAAAGATGATGATATGGAAATTGCCTTGAAACATCTTACATGATTTGTGTGAGACAATCATTTGATGTCGACTTGGAAAGTTTCGTATTGATCATTCAATCACTTGAAAATTGCTTATTAGATGATGGTATGTGTGAGACATCCATTGTCGTCTTCTAAGAATGTTTCAATGATAAAATTGGGAGTTTAGAGCTAAAACCTTTGTCTGGAAAACCATCACAGTATGCGTACTTAGGTATAAACTGTGTTGGTAAGGTTCATGTCTGAAAACCAGGTATGCGTACCCGTTCGCATACGGTTTCCACTGTGAAAGTATGGGAACCAAGTATGTGTACCCATTCGCAAACATTTTTACCTGAAGTTGGGTCCAGAACTACAGTATGCATACCCGTTCGCATACTGTTGGTCAAGACCAACTTTCCGGAACTTGAGTATGCATACCCGTTCGCATACTTGAGTGGTTCAAGTTCTAAAATCGGCAAAGTATGTTTTCATACTCTATGGGTTTAAATGTTCATGAATTGATTCCTTCGAATCAATCCGCTTTTTCTTCGATTCATTCATGTATTTTACTATAAGATAATGAACAATTGAACAACTCTATGAAGAACACAATTAGATCCTTTGATTATCTTTGATCATCATAAGTTGATTTAGATGTGTTAGATGAATGTGGATTAGAAAAAAGTATTCATATGGCTAATTTTGGTTAACTATTGTTGAACCAACAAATATACACGTTTAGGTACGGTTTCCCATATCTAAATGAAGTATATTTCATTTGTGTGTGACAAGCTAAGTCCATCTAACGGTGGAGAGATATTGCTTTGGCTTCAAGCAAAACTTAGTTTGCATCTTAAATCAGGATTTCATCTAACAGTGAATAATGAATGCTTTGTTTCTAAGCTAACTAAGCAAATCCTGATTTGAAGACTATATAAGGGAGAACTTTAGCAACTTGGAAACCTAATCCCCACACCTCCTGTGTGATACTAGTTGTGACTAGAGTCGATTCTCCATTAACCTTGGGTTTATTCCGAAACCGTGTAGGTTAACAACTTAAAGACTTCATTGGGATTCTGAAGCCAGATCCAACTATTTTCTCTGTAGATGCGTATTTTGATCTTACTTGTTCTATCGTATTGAGTGTTATCTTCTCTAAGATTAACTCGAGAATTATCTCCGATAGGTAAGATATAAAAAGTAATCACAAAGCTTTTCGTCTCATTCTTTGTGATTCCACAATAACTTGTTCTACTTCAATATAGTTAAGTTATTGTGAGGTGATTGATATCTCTAGGCTGTTTTTCGGGAATATAAGACCGGATTATCAATTGGTTCCTGTGCACCTTGATTTATCATAAGACGGAACAAAAATTCATAGGTATTTATGTGGGAGACATATTTATCTATCTTAATAGACTTTTCTGTGGGAGACAGATTGGTTTATAAATCTTCGACTTTGGGTCGTAGCAACTCTTAGTTGTGGGTGAGATCAGCTAAGGGAATCAAGTGCGTAGAGTCCTGCTGGGATTTAGAGGCGTAAGGAACACGACTGTACCTTGATAAGTGTGAGATTGGTTAGGGCTCAACTACATTCCAGTCTGAAGTTAATCTTGTAGCAGGCTAGTGTTTGTAGCGTCTTAATAAAGTATGGTGTTCAATCTGGACTAGGTCCCGGGGTTTTTCTGCATTTGCGGTTTCCTCGTTAACAAAATTTCTGGTGTCTGTGTTATTTCTTTTCTGCATTATATTTGTTTATATAATTGATATATCACAGGTTGTGCGTAGTTCAGTCAATTAATAAATCTAACCTTTGGTTGTTGATTGAAATTGATTGACACTTGGATATTGGTATTTGGTACCATCCAAGTTATTTCTCATAATCAATCAGGCTCACAGATTCCTATTTGTTCAATTGCAGATTGATTTGGGAAATAGAGATATAACTCTTGGATACTTTTCCGTGATTAAGTCTGACTGTCTAGTTGACTCTCTTGGAATTATATTGGAGTTGTCCATACAAATTGCCTAGCGAAATAGTGGGTGTGGTTGTTACACCCCTGCATTTTCAATTGATATCTGAGCAGGAAAACACGTTTAAGACCTTATAAGTCTGTGTTTGTAGCAATCTGACTCTATGAACAGAAGTGTTATCTCTATAAATGTACCACCAGTCTTCGATGACTCAAATTACCTATGGTGGAAAATTGCTATGCATGCCTTTCTCCAAGCATGTGATTTTCAAACATGGGTTTGTGTGGTTAATGGCTATAATCATCCATTAGTTACTAAAGGCGATGTAACTATTGCAAAGGATATTGGTGCATATGAACATGCCGAGATTCTCGCTGCAAAGCAAAATTTCAATGGGTTAAATGCTATCATTCATGCCATTACCCCAGATCTTCAGCATCTTGTGACTACTTGCACTACGTCTAAAGATGCTTGGGATATCTTAGAAACTGTATTTGAAGGAAATTCATCTGAAAAATAAGCTAGGCTTCAAAACCTAAATTCTTATTGGGAAAACCTTCGTATGGCTGATGAAGAGTCATTTGATGAGTTTAATCACAAAGTGTCTGAAATTGTAAATGCATCATTTGCATTGGGTAAGACTATTCCTGAAAAGGACATTGTGATGAAAATTTTCAGATCGTTACCAGCCAAATACGATTCTAAGAAACATGTCATCGTTGAAGGAAATAACCTTAATACTTTTTTCCAGAAATACTCTTGTTGGAAAGTTAAAGATCTTTGATCATGAGCATTCATCCAAAGATAGAAAGGATATTGCTTTCAAAGCACAAAAGAACACTAAATTACTTGATAAAAGTACAAGTGTTAGCGGCTCGGTGGATGATCCGATTGAAACTGAATCATCAGATGAATAATTTGACAACTCAGTTTCTCTGATCACTAGACAGTTTAGAGATCTTCTGTTAAAGAGGAGTAAACGATTCACCAGAGATAAACCCAAAGCATCAGTTAAACCTCACAATCGTATTCCTCCTAAAAACAGAAATACTATCGAGTCTGATAATGAGGATATGCCACAGTGCTTCAAGTGTAAAGGTTTTGGGCACTTTGCTAATGAATGTCCAAATCGTAGAAAATACACTGGAAACAAAGGTCTTGCTGTAACTCTTGATGAAATGTCTGATCACTATGATTCTAATGAAGACAAAAAATCAAGTGTAGCACTCCTTTGTGAAAACATCAATTTTGAAGATTGTAGCAATACTCATATCAATATTGATACTCTTTCCGGAGAAACCTCTTCACTCGGATTGAAGAATGAGATGGATTTTACCTTGTCTAACAATGATTGTTTTCCACAGGTTTCAGGTAATTCATTTTGTCTAGTAGCATGTTCAACCACGGTACCTGAATCTATCTCCACCTTGATATGTTCTTATTGTACTCTAAACGGTCATGAACTCTCAAAATGTTTTAAGTACAAACACAAAGTAAGATATGTCAATAAAGTGCAACGGAGAGCAACACATCTTGCAAACAAGCTCAAACTTGTTTTGAAATCAAATCCATCTGAGGTATGTAAATTTAACTCATCTCCGAAGAAGTTAATTTCTAAAGAAAAGATTAGACCTCTACAAAAAAGAACTAGGTCTAAACCATGTTTAAAACAGGGAAATGAGATTTCCGTTCAGGAATCAAATGGTGGACAAATTGTTGTTCATCCCAACACAGCCTAATTGTGTTGGTTGTGCATCTTGTCTCATGTACCCGATTTCCAAGAGACAAGAGTGGTTGCACTTTCGGGGTTTAGGAAGAGAATTTCTTGTTTTTGGTTATGTTCATTTGATTATTTCATACTTTTAATTGGTATTGAAAAGACCTTTCCTGTTTAATCAATAAAAGAGGGTTAAAATCGACAATTCTACCTTTTCTAAAGTTATCAGTTACTCGTACGTGAATCCTACTTTGTTTATAGGTTCCGTAACCCCACATTCTTTTTTCCTTCCCTAAAGACTCTTTTATCAAAATATTTTTTGTGAAGATTGTTTGAGTATTCTCTCAATACAATATTCTATGGAGACTCCAGACATCATGTCTTCTGATGGAAAAGATGTCAATATAATTGTTAAGCCATCAATCATGAAGGAAAAAGGTAAATCCCATCCCTCTACAACTTTAAAGAGGAAGAATATGAAGAAACCAAGGGCTAATCCCTCAAATCTTCAGAAGTTTTCTGGTGTTCTTGAAGAGTTGAAAGAAACAAGGATGGCGATGAAGCAAATAAAGGATATTGTGTTAAGAACTCTTGAAATTCAGAAAGCCCTGGTTCGCCATCAGTCTAGAAGGTATTTTGGGTTTGACTCCTTTCTTCATGAACCTTACGTACCAATGTCTGTTGACGACAAGGAGTTCGGGGACAATAAATAATTTTTCAGGGATCTTAAAGCCTAGGAAACTTCTGGTTTAAGAATTTATTTTCTTATGTTTAAGAAGAATAACTAGAGTTTGAAATAACGATTATTGTGATTACACATAGCTATTGCCAATGTTTTTATCACCTTGAATTGTTTTTAGATTTATTTATTTATATTCTAAAATTTAAAAAGATGATTTTGCAGTATTAATCTTTATTGGTTTTATATATTGCAAAAATATTATTGTATGGGATATGTGGTTTCCGTCCGTGAACTGTGATTATTCTATACATGCTCAAAAGTTAAGCCTATTGTGTCATCATGCAAATTTTGATGGAAAATAGAATGAACCTTTGTATATTCCACAATATTGATCTTTCTCGGATCCACTCTTTTGTGAATGTATTGTATGGATCTGTAAGTTTTCTTATGTTGAGCAATTCCGATTGAATTAATCTATGAGGTTCCTTGTGGATTGATTTAGTTGAGTTTCTGGATACAAATTCATGTTTCATGTAATTTGTTATTGTCCAAAGAAATCCTTCTTTTCTTGTAAAAGTAAGGTCGCTCTTGTTGTTCCCCTGGGAATGACATTTCATGGGGGAGAGTTCTTAATTGAACTTGTGCTTAATTATTGCCAAATCTTTGTGGGGAGTGCGGCTGTGGAATATTGTAGGAGTTATCTTGTATCTTTATTAACTCCTTGGTGAATACACTAAGTTTCGACTATGTGAAATCATCGAAACAAAGTTGATATGTTCTCTTTTAGTCATGAAGTACCTCTATGAGAATTTCATTACGAGCCCATAATTTTTGTACCTTTGCCAATTTATATTGACAAAAAGGGGGAGAATTATTTGTAGTTCACACTACATACATATGGTTTATGGATCATTATGTAAGGGGGAGTGGCTTTTATTGTGAGATGAAGTATTGACTAAGGGGGAGTGATACATATCACCATAGTATTATTGTCAGAGTTGTGGTACAATTGAACTTTGATGTTGTGTAATAATACTATGACACTGTATAACAATACGAAAACTATCTTGTTGGGTATTGTTATAGCTACGGATCTTCAACAACAATGGTGCTGAGTCGAACACATTCAGAATAGATTGTTTACTTGGAGCGGCGAAGAATTCAAGTAATGTTGAAGAACCAAGGAAATCAAACATGATGGATGAGAAGCTACAAAGTCCTATTTATTTTGTAATCCATATGTATTGATAGTTTTGTCACTAAAATTGACAAAGGGGGAGATTGTTAGAGAATTGTTCGGTCGAACTCGCAAGCGTTGTTATCTCAAGCTTGTTGGTCAAGTTTAGTTGATCAAAACTATAGTCTTGATTTCTAGTCTACCAATAGGTGTTTCAGACTAGGATATATTGTGTAGTTGACCTTTAGATTTCACGACGCTTACAACTGAAGACGAAGACTTTATAAACAAATCTGTGTCCCACAGAAAAGTCTATTATGATAGATAAATCTGTCTCCCACAGAAATACCTACGAAGATTTGTTCTGTCTTTTGATAAATCAAGGTGGACAGGAACCAATTGATAAACCGGACTTATATTCCCGAAGAACATCCTAGTATTATCAATCACCTCACAATAATCTTAATCGTATGGTAGCGAAACAAGATATTGAGGAATCACAAACGATGAGATGAAGATGTTTGTGACTACTTTTTATCTTGCCTATCGGAGATTAAATCTCGAGAAAATCTTAGAGAAGATAGTACTCAATACGATAGAACAAAGCAAGATCAGAACACGCAACTACAGAGAAAATAGTTGGGTCTGGATTCAAAATCCCAATGAAGTCTTTAAGTCGTTAACCTACAGGGTTTCGTGAAAAACCTAAGGTTAAAGGAGAATCGACTCTAGTTGCAACTAGTATCACACAGGAGGTGTGGGGATTAGGTTTCCCAGTTGCTAGAGTTCTCATTTATTTAGTTTTCAAATCAGGGTTTGCAATCTAAGTTATCTTGGTAACAAAGCATTCAATATTCACCGTTAGATGAAAACCTGATTAAATACAAGATAATATCTTTCAACCGTTAGATCGAACTTAGCTTGTTATACATAAATGAAATGTACCCTCATTTAGGTTTACGTAACCGTACCTAAATGTGTACACCATGTTAGCTCAACAGTAGTTAACCGAGGTTAGCTATATGAACACTCTCATATCAACCTTATCCATCTTAACCATAACTAGTTCAAATGACTCAAATGAAACTAGTTAAAGAGTTGTTCAATTGCTATATTCTCATAGAAGTATACAAGAACACAATTGAAGTAAAATCGGTTTGATTCACTCGAATCAATTCATGAACATTATAGCCACGGTTTGCAAAAAATGCATTCCTTATTATATAAATGTATTTGTTCATGTTACAACCGATTTTAGAACTTTAACCATTCAAGTATGCAAACGGGTACGCATACTTGAAATAGCCGGACCAAGTTTGGTTTTCGCCAGTATGTGAACGGGTACGCATACCACCAAACCCAACAGAAATTTCCGGTCACAAACCTTACGCCAGTATGCGTACGGGTCACTTAGGTTCCCGGACTTTTCAAACCAACAGGTACGCATACGGGTATGCATTCTATGGTTCCCGTACATGGATCACACATATGCAAGAGTGCACAACATGTTTATAATCCAATGTTGGTTAAGTGTTCTAAACTCTATTTCAATCATTGAAACATTCTTAGAGGATGACAATAGCCGTTTTCACACACTATTAGCATCAAAGCAATTTTCAAGTTATTTAAATAATCGTAACGAAACATTCCAAATCTACACCAAATGATTGTATCACACAAACCATGTTAGATGTTACTCGGCGATTTTCACATGATCATCTTTTGACTTTTGTCAAGAATATAAGATGAACTTGGTTGAAGCAAAAGCTTACCAACACATATTTCGAGAAATATATAAACGAGTTAAACTCAGCTCGAAATCTCAAATGTGTATAATTGAAAACTATAGTAATACGACTTTTGTCTCAATATAGGATATAGAGTAGAAATAGACTTTCCAAGTGATAGATGAGTTTCAGTTTCCACATACCTTTTGTTGATGAAGTTCCACAAGCTCTCCTTAGTAGTTCTTCGTCTTCAATTGATGAATGTCGTGAAGTCTAATGCTCAACTACACAATTTATCCTAGTCCGAGACATTATAAGTAGACTAGAAATTGGTGACGCTTTAAGCTTTGGGTGTCTAGGTTGCTAATCATCTCAAAGAGAGAGAGTGTCTGCGACTCGGTTGAATCTGCGATCGACTCAGGTCAAACTTTGTTCTCCTTTTCGTTTTCTGTGTGATCGAAACTCTAATTCAGGTGAGTTTTCTTATTAATTCAAATGATTGGTGTTAATAAATTGATAGTAAATGATTAACAGTATGTCGGAAACACTAATAAATCGATCAGAACCTCAATTTTCTGAATCGGAAAAAAAAATATTCTAAATCTAGTTTTCTTTCTGGTGAAAAAATGGGTAAGATTACTGAAGATAATCCTAAATGTTTTATTTCTGATGATGATATTTATGAGAGCTTGAATGAATGGAGATACAATTTGATTGGGAGATTAGATTTCGTTAAATTGAAATTTCAAATAGCAGATTCTGTTCTAAGGAAACAATGGAAAACAAAAGGTTCAATTCAGTTAATACCTTTAGGTAAAGGCTTTTTTGTTATTAAACTGGATAATAAAGAAGATAAACAACATATTTGGAGTGGTGATTGGAAGGTTGAAGATCAGAATCTGAAATTGAGGGTCTGGGAACCTAATTTCAAACCAGATGAACAGAAATCAACTACTGCTTTTGTTTGGATTCAATTTCCTGGTCTCAGTATAGAATATTGGAAAGAAAAGATCATCCTAAACATGGGAAATTCTTTAGGTCGTTCGATTAGAATGGATGAAACAACTCTTAAGAGAGAAATAGGTTATTATGCAAGTGTTTTAGTTGAAATAGATATGTCAAAATACATTCCTAACAAAATTTGGGTTGAATTCAAGTATGGCATCTCTGAACAAAGAATTCATACTCCAAAGGTTCCAAAGTTTTGTATCAATTGTCAGGTAGTAGGCCATTCAGTAACATAATGTAAATCAAAGAAAAAAAATCTACAGATCAGGTAGAGAATGAGCTTGTTGCTCAAACTAAGAAAACTTGGAGAAAGGTGAAGAATAAAAACAAAGTTGGTTTTGATATCTGTTTCAGTGAAGAAGAAATAGCTCAGAATTCTCAACATACTCATATTTTAGATAGTGAAGATGAGATTATTGATGCCTTAATTCCTCCATTATCACAGGATGGTGTTGGTGAAACTTTAGCTGGCAGTTCTCAAAATGCAAATGATGAAGTGGTTAACTCTGGCAAATTTCATATTCTTCAGAATACTCCTGAGGAAATTCTGAATTCCCCCAATGCTTTTCCAGGTTTATCTACATCAAAGGTTTTAGAAGTATCTTCAGGTGCTCCTTCTATTAATGAAGTTATCACTGTAATACCTCCTCAATGTAAAAATGCTTCAAATGTAGAATCTACTCAAGACAAGCAGAAAACGGGTACTAATGTGACAACTAGAAAACAAGCAGCAAGTTTAGTTACAACATTGTGTAAAAATGGGAACCTGAGAAGGGGTAATTCTTCTCAATCTCAACCTTCTAAATGAAGATCATATATTGGAATATCAGAGGCCTTAGAAGAGTAAAGGCCAAAGATAAACTTAGAAATTTAGTTCATTCTTTCAGTCCCTCAATTTTGATTCTTGCAGAGCCTAAAATAAGATATTCTACAAACTTCATAAAAAAATTGAAGTTGTCTGGTATGCACTATGAAGTAATACATAATTCTACTGAAGTGAATAAAGGCAATATTTGGATTCTTTGGAGTGCTTCAATAAAACCTCCACTATAATTTCATGCACAAGACAGGAAATAAAAGTGGCAGTTGGTGATACTTTAATTACTGGAGTTCATGCTGCTTCTTTAACTGTAGATAGAAGAGAACTGTGGAATGATATGGAAGAAATAAATTATTTAAATAAACCATGGCTGGTAATTGGAGACTTTAATGTGGTTACTTGCCAAGATGAAAAGGTAAGTGGGCTAAAACCTTTAAGAATCTCAATGTTGGAGTTTAATAACTGCTTAAATAAATGTAGTCTAATTCAATCACCAAAAACTGGATTAGAATTTTCTTGGTGCAACAACAGAGCTGGAAGGAAAATAATTGTTTGCAACCTGGATAGGGCTGTATTTAATGACAAATGATTGGAATTGTTTCCAAGTTGGGGTTACAAAGTTGGTGCAAGGGGCATTTCTGATCATGGGATTTTGTATGGTGCTAGTGCTGATATTCCAAAGCAAAAGAATGTTCCCTTCAGAGCATTAAAGGTTTGGAAATCTCATCCTTCTTTTAAACAAGTTATCTTTGATTCTTGAAGCAGATATTATGGGGGAAATCCAGGTTTTATATTTATGAGTAAACTAAAAAAACTAAAAAAATATATTCAAATATGGAACTGGATTTTTTTTTGGTGATGTCTCAAAAAAACTAAAACAAGCAGAGGAAGATGTGTTGAAATCATCCATTTTATCTGACAGAAATCCTTTGGATTTACATCTTCTCAATAACCTTGTTACATCAAGAGGGAAATAGGAGTTATTATTAGATCAACAGAAGGAAATCATTCAGCAAAAATCAAGAGTGAAATGGTTAAAAGATGGTGCTGCTAATACAAGATTTTTTCATGTTAATCTCAAGATAAGGCAAGCTCAAAATTCAATAGTAGAATTAGAAAAACTGGATGGTGGTATTACTTCTAACCAAGAGGAAATTGCTGACATCTTAATAAAACATTTTGAAGACAAATTTTCATATCAGGAAGTCACTTTTGATAATAACCTTTTTAATGATATTCCTACTGTGGTGAATGAAGATGATAATTCTCTCCTTGAAGATACTCCAAAAGCATAGGAAATTAAAGAAGCGGTATTTGATTTAAATCCAGATAGTGCACCTGGCCCTGATGGCTTTGCTGGTTGGTTCTATAGAGAAGTATGGGAGATTATTGGTTATGACTTTATAAGAGCAATCCAGTTTTGGTGGAGCAGAGGTTTCATTCCTAATGGATTAAATGCTAATTTCTTACTTCTCCTTCCAAAAGTTAAAAGTGCTAAAAGAGCAAACCAATTTAGATCAATTGGTTTAAATGAATTTCAGTTTTAAAGTTATCACAAAAATTATTACAAAAAGGTTAACTGAAATTATCAAGAAAGTGGTCTCTCCTCAACAGGGTGCTTTCATCAAAGGGAGAAATATTCAAGAAAAGATTGCTTTGGCCTCTGAATTAGTAAATGATTTGGATTACAAGAGAAGAGGTGGTAACATGGGTTTAAAACTAGATATCACTCAAGCCTACGATTCTCAAAGTTGGGAATTCTTGTTTCAAGTAATGCTAAAATTTGGTTTCTCAAGAAAGGTTACAAAATGGTTGCATACTCTTCTAAAGTCAGCAAAGATATATGTTTTGTTAAATGGAGGGCCAGTGGGATATTTTCAAGTAAGTAGAGGGCTGAGACAAGGTGATCCATTGTCTCCACTCCTTTTTGTTATAGCTGAAGATCTCCTAAGCATAATTTTAACAAGAATTGTGCAGAATAATCAAATTCTTCTAATGATTACTATAAACAATGTCCATCCTTCTCATGTATTCTTTGCAGATGATATCTTCATATTTTGCAATGCTAATAAGAGGAATGTGAGAAAACTATTGAAGATTCTACAAGATTATCAAGCTGCTTCTGGTCAAGTAATTAGTTTAGAAAAAAGCAAATGCTTTATTGGGGGTACAAGTGAAGCAAGAAAACTTGAAATTGCAGAAGTGTGTAATATGCCACTCTCACAATTTCCTGACAAGTATTTGGGAGTCATGCTGGAACCAGGGAGAATCAAATCCACTCACTTATGGGGCATAATTGAGATGATGCAAGAAAGTCTAGCTGGTTGGAAAGGTAGTCTTCTTTCATTCCAAGAAAGACTGATTTTAGTAAAAAAAAATTTATGCAGTTATCTTATATATACTATGGCAGTATATAGGTGGCCTAAATCAATAATCAAGGAATGTGAAAGAATCATAAGAAATTTTCTTTGGATAGGGGATCCTTCTACAAGAAAAGTGGTTACATTAAAATGGGATTTAGTTTGCTCTCCAATGGATGAAGGAGGACCTGGTTTAAGAAGATTGGAAATCCTGAATAAAGCCCTGTTGATGAAGTTATACTGGAAAATTCTAAATGGTGAAGATGAATTGTCAAGATATTTTCAAGCTAAGTATCAAGACAAGAAAGGTGTTTGGATTCAGTACTATAAAAAATCTTCTATATGGCCAGCTATACAATGGGTTGCAACTGATGTGCACAATCATTCTAGATGGATAGTGAGAAATGGAGAGAAAATATCAATTTGGAAAGAGAAATGGATAAAACAGAAATCTTTACTAGAACTTTTTCCAGAAAATCCTTTTTTGATCCAATTTCCAGATATGAAAGTTTCTGATATTTTGCTAGAGGGTGAATGGGTTATTCCAACTGAAATGCTAGAGATGTTTGATACAAATGAACTCCATGTTGCTGATAATAATGAAGATAAAAGAATTTGGAGTTCTTCCATAACTGGAGATTTCACAGTAGCTTCAGCAGTGGAGGCTATCAGAAGGAAATATCCAAAACTTCAGTGGACAAAAAATGTATGGAATCACTCAATCCATCCATCTATTTCTAGTAATGTGTGGAAACTGAAAAGAAGAATATGTTCCACTGATGAAAACATGAAAAAGAGAAATTTTAGTCTTGCTTCTAGATGTCCCTTTTGTAGAAGTGATGAAGAAAATTTAGAACATATCCTGTGGTACTGTAAGCACAGTGAGATTGTGTGGAAATGGCTAAGGGACATGTTTTGTTTTAAACATCCAAGAACTTTTGAGGATATTTTTAAATTTGCTAAGCAAAAGAGCCCTGCAGTTAAAGAAATATGGTTGTCTGTTGCTTTCATTACATTGAGAGAACTCTGGTTTTTGAGGAATAAATATGTATTTGAAAATGAAAGTTTCAATGAACAAAGTCTCAAGACCAGAATTCTTAAACTTACTACTGAGAGTGAAATAAGAATGAAAGGCAAAATGTGGAATTCAGCTTATGACTTGCAGATTCTGAAACTTTTCTACATGAGCTGTAGAAGAACTGTCTCAACAAGAATCCAGGAAATCTATTTTTTTCTCCCAGTGAACACTCAGATTCTACTTTGCTATGATGGTGCATCAAAAGGGAATCCAGGAATGTCAGGATATGGTTTTGTTGGGAGAACTTCAAATGGTGAATGTATAGTTGCTATGGCAGGAGGTCTAGGAGTGGCTACAAACTACTTTGCAGAGGTCATGGCTTTATTGTGTGTAGGAGAATGGGCTATCAAGAATGGTAAATTGGAGGTTATATTCAGAATAGATTCAAAAGCATTTATTTCAGTATTTACATCAGGGCACATTCCATGGTTTGCTATTACAAGATGGAGTAAGATTACTGAAAGTTTGCAATCCTGGAGTTTTATTCACAGTTACAGAGAAGTGAATTTCTCTGCAGATTCTATGGCTAAAAAAGGTGCAAATATGGCAAGGGGAGAAAATTTACTTTTCACAGAAAGACCACCATTTCTACACAGTACGTAGGTTGAAATCAGCCTTATTACAGATTTTCCTAATTGTGTATTCTATTTCAGTTCTTTTTAACTTCTGTTTAATCATTTTTGTAAACAGCCTGGTATAAAGGCCCAGTAATCCTAATGGGCTTTGGTTGTATTTGTTAACCATTTTTGATTAATAAAATTTATATTACTGAGCAAAAAAAAAGTAGACTAGAAATCAAGACTTATAGTTTTGATCACTAACATTGACAAACAAGCTTGAGATAACAACGGTTGCGAGTTCGACCGAGCAGTGCTCTAACAATTTCCCCTTTGTCAAATTTAGTAACAAAACTATCAAATACGTATGGATTACAAAATAAATAAACTTTGTAGCTTCTCATCCAAATGCTTGATCTCCTTGGTTCTTCAACATTACTCGAAATCTTCGTCACTTCCAAATACTCCAATGATTCCAAATGTGTTCAAATCAACATCATCGTTGTTGAAGATCCGTAGCTATAACAATGAGAAAATAGTTGCTCTCAATCATTGTTATACAGTGTCATAGTATCATTATACAACATCAAAGTCCAATTGTATCACAACTTTGACAACAATACTATGGTGATATGTATCACTCCCCCTTAGTCAATACTTCATCTCAATATGAAAACCACTCCCCCTTACATAATGATCCGTAAACCATATGTATTTGTAGTAACTACACATTAATTCTCCCTCTTTTTGTCAATATAAATTGGCAAAGGTACGAAAACTAGTGGGATCCTCATGAAATTTTCATAGAGATACTTCATGACCAAAAGAGAATAACATACCAACTTGTTTAGATGCCATCAAATAGCCGAAACTAAATGCATTCATCAAGGAGTTTATAAAGATACAAGATAACTCCTACAATATTCCACGGCCGCACTCCCCACAAAGATTTGGCAATTAAGCACAAGTTCAATTAAGAACTCTCCCCCATAAAATGTCATTCCCGAAAAAACAACAAGAGCGACCTTACTTTTACAAGAAAAAAAGGATTTCTTTGGACATTAACAAATCACATGAAACATGAATTTGTATACAAAAATCTCAATTGAATTAACCACAAGGAAAATGATCAATTCAATTGGCCATGCTCAACATAAGAGAACTTACGGAGCAACACAATACATACACAAAGATGTGGATTAGGGAAAGACCAATACTACGGAATAATCAAAGATTCATTCTATTTTTCATCACTATTTGCACAATGACATATAATAGACTTAATCTTTGAAAATGAAAGCTCATCCCTCTTCCATCAATATTTGCATAATGACATAAAAGGCTTAACTTTTGTAGTCAAAAGTTCATTCTATCTTTTATCAATACTTTCATATTGACATATAATAGAGTTAACTTTTGAACAAATATGGGACAGTAAAGGTTTACGGACGTAAACAACATATCCCTTAACAATTTGCAATATATAAAACCATAAAGATTAATACTGCAAAAATCATCTTCCAAATAAACTTTAGAATTTAAACAAATAAATCTAAAAACATTGCAAGATGAAAAACGTTGGCAATAGCTATGTGTACTCATAATAATGGCTATTCCAAACCTTAGTTATCCTTCTTAAAAACACAAGAATAAATTCGCATAAGAAGTTTCCTAGACATTAAGACCTCTACAAAATTCTCTATCGTCCCCGAACTCCTTGTCATCAACATCCATATAAGGTTCATGAAGAAAGAAGTTAATTCCAACAAACCTTTTAGACTAATGCCAAACCAGGGCCTTCTGAATTTCAAGAGTCCTAAAAACAATAGCCTTTATTTCCTGAATCTTTTTTCTTGTTTCCTTCAACTCTTCAAGAACCCCAGAGAACTTCTGTTGATTAGACGAAACAACTCTTGGTTTTCTTACATTCCTCCTTTTTCTTTTCAAAGTTGAAGATACGGGAGATTTTTCTTTTTCCTTCATGATTGATGGCTTAACAATCATATTAACATCTTTTCCATCAGAAGACATAATGCTTGGATTCTCCATACATGTATGAGATTGTGGAAGGAATTCACAAATCAGACTCAACAAGCAATCTTGTGATAAAAAGAGTTTTCAGAGAAGGAAAAAGGAATATAGGGTTACGGAACCTTTATAAAGTAAAAAGGATTCACGTACGCACAACTCACATCCCTAAAGAAGGCATAATTGTCGATATTAACCCTTTTTTACTATTTAAACAGAGTAACCCTTTTTCAATATCAACTATATATGAAAAGAATGAAGAATTCCAAAAGAAAAGAAAGAAAAAAACAAAAAAACAGAAAAACTTTTTCTCTTTTCCTAAAGCCTGAAGGGTGCAAACTCTTGTCTCTTTTGGAACAGGCACATGAGACAAGAGACACAACCAACACAATTTAAGTTGTGATGGGGTGAACAATAATCTGTCCACCATATTCCTTTTGAATGGAATTCATAGAACTTTGTTTCTTAGACACTTTAGACCTTACCCTTTTCTCTAGTGGTCTAGTCTTTTCTTTGGAAACTAACTTCTTCGAAGATGAAATGAGTTTACACACCTCAAATGATTTTTGAACAAGTTTGAGCTTGTTTTCCAATCGATCTGCTCTTCGTTGAAGTTTGTTGACGTATCTTATCTTGTGTTTGTACTTGTAACACTTTGATAGTTCATGCCCTTTGAGCGAACAATAAGAACATGTCAACATGAAAGATGGTTCAGACGCCATAGGTGTGCAAGATGCTAGACACATAGTGGAACCTAAAAAATCAGACAGAAAGTTTCCAGCAGAAACAGATAAATCAATTTTTTCTTCCAGAACGGTTGAGGTTTCTTCCGAAAGAATATCAAGATTGATGTATGTATTGCAACAATTATCAAAATAAATATTTTCGCAAAGAAGTGCAATACTTGACTTTTCGTCCTCATTAGAATCATAGTGATCAGACATTTTATCAAGAGTTGCAGCAAGACCTTTGTTCCCAGTGTATGTTCTGCGATTCGGACACTCATTTGCAAAATAACCAAATCCTTTACACTTAAAGCACTGTGGCATATCCTCGTCATCAGTTTCATCAATATCCCTGCTTTTTAGGAGGAACACGATTATGAGGTTTGATTGATGACTTAGGTTTATCTCTGGAGAACCGTTTACTTCTCTTCAAAAGAAGATCTCTAAACTGTCTTGTGATCAAAGAGACTGACTTGTCAAGATTTTCATCTGATGAATCAGCCTCAGAAAGATCATCTTAAGAGATACAAACATTTTTACTTTTGTCAAGTAATTTAGTGTTCTTCTGTGCTTTGAAAGCAACATCCTTTCCGGATTTGGATGTATGCTCATGATCAAAGATCTTTTACTTCCCAACAAGAGTATTTCCGGAAAGAGTTGCAAGGTTATTTCCTTCAACGATGGCATGCTTCTTAGAATCGTATCTAGATGGCAGCGATCTGAGAATTTTCATCACAATGTCCTTTTCAGGAATAGTCTTACCCAACGCAAAAGATGCATTAACAATTTCAGACACTTTGTGATTAAACTCATCAAATAAATCTTCATCTGCCATACGAAGGTTTTCCTAATCAGAATTTAGGTTTTGAATCCTAGCTTCCTTTTCACAGGTATTCCCTTCAAATACGGTTTCTAAGATATCCCAAGCATCTTTAGTTTGAGTGCACGTAGTCACATGGTGCTGAAGATCTTGGGTAATGGCGTGGATGATAGCATTTAACCCGTCATAATTTTTCTTTGCAGCGAGAATCTCGGCAGGTTAATATGCACCAATATCCTTCGGAACAGTTACATTGCCTTTTGCAACAACCGGAGGATTATAGCATTTAATAACATAAACCCATGATTGAAAATCACGCGCTTGAAGAAAGGCATGCATAGCAATTTTCACCATAAATAATTTGAGCCATCGAAGACTGGTGGGACGTTTATAAAGATAGCACTTCTGTCCATATTCAGATCGCTACAAACACAGACTTATAAGGTCTTAAATGTATTTGCCTGCTCTGATACCAATTGAAAAAGCGGGGGTACAACAACTACACCCAATATTTCGTTCGGCAATCTGAATAGACAAACTCCAATATACTTTCAAGAGAATCAACTAGACAGTCAGACTCAATCTAGAGAAAAGTATATCAAAGAGTTTTATATCTTTATCTCTTAATTCAATCCGCAATCAGCAAATAGGAATTTGCGATTCCTATTAAATATAATAGAAATAAATTGAACGGTACCAAAGACCAATGTTTGTGACTACTTTTTATCTTGCCTATCGCAGATTAAATCTCGAGCAAATCATAGAGAAGATAGTACTCAATACGATAGAACAAAGCAAGATCAGAACACGCAACTACAGAGAAAATAGTTGGGTATGGATTCAAAATCCCAATGAAGTCTTTAAGTCGTTAACCCACAGGGTTTTGTGAAAAACCAAAGGTTAAAGGAGAATCGACTCTAGTCGCAACTAGTATCACACAGGAGGTGTGGGGATTAGGTTTCCTAGTTGCTAGAGTTCTCATTTATTTAGTTTTCAAATCAGGGTTTGCAATCTAAGTTATCTTGGTAACAAAGCATTCAATATTCACCGTTAGATGAAAACCTGATTAAATACAAGATAATATCTTTCAACCGTTAGATCAAACTTAGCTTGTTATACACAAATGAAATGTACCCTCATTTAGGTTTATGTAACCGTACCTAAACGTGTACACCATGTTGGCTCAACAGTAGTTAGCCGAGGTTAGCTATATGAAAAATCTCATATCAACCTTATTTATCTTAACCATAACTAGTTCAAATGACTCAAATGAAACTAGTTAAAGAGTTGTTCAATTGCTATATTCTCATAGAAGTATACAAGAACACAATTGAAGCAAAATCGGTTTCATTCACTCGAATCAATTCATGAACATTATAGCCACGATTTGCAAAGAATGCATTCCTTATTATATAAATGTATTTGTTCATGTTACAACCGATTTTAGAACTTTAACCATTGAAGTATGCAAATGGGTACGCATACTTGAAATAGCCGGACCAAGTTTGGTTTTCGCCAGTATGCGAACGGGTACGCATACCTCCAAACCCAGGAGAAATTTCCGGTCACAAACCTTACGCCAGTATGCGTACGGGTACGCGCACTTAGGTTCCCGGACTTCTCAAACCAACAGGTACGTATACGGGTATGCATACTATGGTTCCCGGACATGGATCACACATATGCAAGAGTGCACAACATGTTTATAATCCAATGTTGGTTAAGTGCTCTAAACTCTATTCAATCATTGAAACATTCTTAGAGGATGACAATAGCCGTTTTCACACACTATTAGCATCAAAGCAATTTTCCAGTTATTGAAATAATCATAACGAAACATTCTAAGTCTACACCAAATGATTGTATCACACAAACCATGTTAGATGTTACTCGGCGATTTTCATATGATCATCTTATGACTTTCGTCAAGAATATAAGATGAACTTGGTTGAAGCGAAAGCTTACTAACACATATTTCGATAAATATGTAAGCGAGTTAAACTCAGCTCGAAATCTCAAATGTGTATAATTGAAAACTATAGTAATTTGACTTTTGTCTCAATATAGGAGATATAATAGAAATAGACTTTCCAAGTGATAGATGAGTTTCAGTCTCCACATACCTTTTGTTGATGAAGTTCCACAAGCTCTCCTTAGTAGTTCTTCGTCTTCAATTGATGAACGTCGTGAAGTCTAATGCTCAACTACACAATCTATCCTAGTTCGAGACATTATAAGTAGACTAGAAATCTAGACTTATAGTTTTGATCACTAACATTGACAAACAAGCTTGAGATAGCAACGCTTGCAAGTTCGACCGAGCAGTGCTCTAACAATTTCATTTGTGTGTGACAAGCTAAGCCCATATAACGGTGGACAGATATTACTTTGGTTTCAAGCAAAACTTAGTTTGCATCTTAAATCAGGATTTCGTGTAACGGTGAATAATGAATGCTTTGTTTCTAAGCTAACTAAGCAAACCCTGATTTTAAGACTATATAAGGGAGAACTTTAGCAACTGGGAAACCTAATCCCCACACCTCCTGTGTGATACTAGTTTCGACTAGAGTTTATTCTCCTTTAACCTTGGGTTTATTCAAAAACCGTGTAGGTTAACGACTTAAAGACTTCATTGGGATTCTGAAGCCAGATCCAACTATTTTCTCTGTAGTTGCGTATTCTTATCTTACTTGTTCTATCGTATTGAGTACTATCTTCTCTAAGATTAACTCGAGAATTATCTCCTATAGGTAAGATATAAAAAGTAATCACAAAGCTCTTCGTCTCATTCTTTGTGATTCCACAATAACTTGTTCTACTTCCATATAGTTAAGTTATTGTGAGGTTATTGATATTTTTAGGTTGTTCTTCAGGAATATAAGACCAGATTATCAATTGGTTCCTGTGCACCTTGATTTATAATAAGACGGAACAAAACTTCATAGGTATTTCTGTGGGAGACATATTTATCTATCTTAATTGACTTTTCTGTGGGAGACAGATTGGTTTATAAGTCTTCGACTTTGGGTCGTAGCAACTCCTAGTTGTGGGTGAGATCAGCTAAGGAAATCAAGTGCGTAAAGTCATGCTGGGATTCAAAGGCATAAGGAACGCGACTGTACCATGATCAGTATGAGATTGGTTAGGGCTCAACTACATTCCAGTCCGAAGTTAATCTTGTAGTAGGCTAGTGTCTGTAGCGGCTTAATACAGTATGGTGTTCAATCTGGACTAGGTCCCTGGGTTTTTCTGTATTTGCGGTTTCCTTGTTAACAAAATTTTTGGTGTCTGTGTTATTTATTTCCCGTATTATATTTGTTTATATAATTTAAATATCACAGGTTGTGCATAGTTCAGTCAATTAGTAAATCCAACCTTTGATTGTTGATTGAAATTGATTGACACTTAGATATTGATATTTGGTTCCATCCAAGTTATTTCTCATAATCAATCAGGCTCCCAGATTCCTATCTGTTCAATTGCAGATTGATTTGGGAAATAGAGATATAACTCTTGGATACTTTTCCATGATTGAGTCTGGTTGTCTAGTTGACTCTCTTGGAATTGTATTGGAGTTTTCCATACAGATTGCCTAGCGAAATAGTGGGTGTGGTTGTTAGACCCCTGCGTTTTCAAACTCTGTAAGCTGATTTTACTGAAAAGTGACCATTGTGAGAGGGCTTCCATCTGAGTCTATCACTGCCAGTGAGAGAAATCCTTATTCTAATGATTTCCTTAACTAAAGATTGATCAAAGAGAACTTGTAGAGTGTCTAGCTTCCAGGAATTAGTCTCCCTGTTAATGAGTCGACTAACATAACTCATATTGGAAGAATAATAAGTAGATGGTAGGGGACCATTTCTCTTAGGAAGCCAATTGTCCTTCCAGATGGTTATCGAATTGCCATCTCCGACCTCCCATACATAATGTTTCCTAACTATTTCCAAGCCATGGAAAATTCCTCTCCATACCCATGAACCCCGTGAAGACACAGTATCAGTTAAAGGATTACATTGACCAAAATATACAAGATAAAATTTGAACCCAAATACCGTCTTGTTGATTAACCATTCTCCAGGCAAGCTTGGTAAGGAGAGCTAAGTTTAAAATATATTTCCTTCTAATATTGAGGCCTCCTAAGGCTCTAGGAAGAGCTACATCCTTCCATGTTTTTGGGTATATACCACCACCAGACTCTTTCTTACCCCAAAAAAAGTTCATTAGCACAAAGTCCATTTCATCAGTTATCTTTTTTGGCATTGGAAAGACAACTAAGTGATGATTGGCAGTATTACCTAAAACAAATTGAGTAAGAACAGTCCTACCTGGAGGTCCAAGAAAAGTACTTTTCCAAACAGGTAAATATTTTTGATAACTATCTACCAGATGAGCAAAGGATTGAGATTTATCTCTCTGCAACAGGAGAGGAACACCTAGGTATTTTTCCTGCAAGGCCATCCTTTTGATCTGTAAAATACTATATATAGTAATCTTGATATTCCCAGGAACTTTAGGGAAAAGCAATGGCAGATTTATCAAAATTAACAGCTTGACTAGAGAACTTACTAAACTGATCAATGATTGAAGCTAAATGATTGGCTTCTCTTATCCTAGATTTAATAAAAATGAGACAGTCATCAACAAAGAATAAGTGGCTAATTAGTTACTTTAAACCCATGAATGAGATGAGAAGTTTCAACAGATTTTAAAGACCTAGAAAGGGCTTCCATACACAGGATAAAAAGATAGGGAGATAAAGGATTTCCCTGTCTAAGGCCTCTTTGAGGATAAAAAATCTTACCTGGAGCACCATTAAGAAGAATAGATGTAGAGACAGTTGAGATGCATTGTTCAATCATTTTAGTAAACACATCAGAGAAACCAAGAGCTTTCAGGTTAGCTATCAAAAAAGACCATTCCACCCTATCAAATGCTTTACTCATATCTAGTTTAATGGCAATGCCACCATCTCTAGATTTTTTTTTTTTTCCAAGGAGCCAACCATTTCATGGGCTATTATAATGTTATCTTGTATGAGCCTACCAGAAATGAAAGTAGTTTGAGTAGGAGCAATAATTTTTGGCAACAGTTTATTGAGCCTAGATGCAAGTAACTTAGAAATGATTTTATAAGCTACATTACATAAACTGATGGGTCTAAAATCAACAACACTCTTAGGACAAGCATTTTTAGGTATAAGTGTAATGAAATTATGATTAAGTTGTTTTAAAATATGTTGAGAAGCAAAGAAGGTTTTAACCATATTAACAACATCATTACATACTGTATCCCACATAAGTTGATAGAAACCTGCAGGAAAACCATCTGGACCAGGAGTGGTCCAAGGTTTCATCTCAAAAACAATCATCTTCACTTCATCATAAGATAGAGAAGCGCACAACATATCATTATCAGCATTAGTAATGCAAGGGGTCACATTATTCAAGTAAGAATCTGGCTTATCAGGATTTGTTGTTTTACTCATGTTAGCAAAGTGACTTAGGAGTTCAGCTGTTATATCCTCCCTATCATCTAACCAGATACCATTTCTATCTTGAATAGAGTCAATTTGGGTTCTCCTCTTTCTAAAATTAACTTTTTGGTGGAAGTAAGCTGTGTTCCTATCATCAAGTTTCAGATGAGCATCTCTATGCCCCTGTTTCCAATAATCCTCTTCAACATTATACCAAAATTTAAGTCTAGCAGTTAAATCTTTCACCTGACTAGAGTTTTGCATACTTCTGTTTCTAGTTAACATTGCAAGTTCAAACTGGATTTTAATTATTTGGGTATTAATATTACCAAATTAATTGTAATTCCAGTCTTTCAGCACATGTTTAGCATCAAAAAGGTATCTAGTAAGTTTAAAAGCATCAGACCCAGAAACTTGTTTACCCCAATTAGCTTTAATAAGATCAGAGCAAGAACTGTCACTAAACCAAGCTTTGTTAACTCTAAAAGGTTTTTTGGTACTATTGTCAAGTTTAGATGTAACAAGCAAGATAGGGCAATGATCACTAGCAAAAGCATTTAAATGGTATAGACTAGCATTATGATATTTGTTATGAAAATCAAGACTCACACAAGCTCTATCAAGTCTTTAAAGGATTAAAGCATCATCATTTCTTTTATAGGTCCAGGTAAAGGGGTTACCAATATACTGCATGCTATGAAGGTCTCTATCATATAAAAGAGCATTAGCATAGTCTAGATCAGATTGAAGAGGAGAATTACCACCTTCCTTTTCATCAGTAGCAAAAATAAGATTTAAGTCACCTAGCATAATCCAAGTATCAGGATGATTAACTCTAATATCATCTAAATATCTCTATTGAGCATCTCTAGCATTATCACTTAAAGCATCATATATAAAAGAAACCAAAGAAGCAGAGTTTTTAGCATCTAGTTTAACCAAGAAATTTATGATATTGTAGTTAATATCCACAATCTTAAGATCAACACCATCCCTCCACATAAGACAAAGACCTCCTGATTGGCCATCTGGATTATGAAATATTATGTTTGGGAATTTAAATCTAGATGTAAGATACTACATTCTTTTTATTTGATTTTTAGTTTCTGATAAGAAAATGATATCTGGGTCATGAGCTCTAATAAGGGATTGTAAGTGATTTCTAGTATCTTTATTGCCAAAGCCACAAACATTCCAAGAGAGAAGTTTCATGATGATGAACCTATATTTATGTACTTGGAGAACTAAAGTATTTTGAGAAATGAGAAAGGAATAATTAATTGAGTTTAAAGATTTGAGGGATACCTAGTTTTCTCCATTTGAAATGCTAGTGTGTTCAATATTTGCAAAAAATTGCTCATGTACTTTAGAGGCCATCATCATTGTTGTGGAATCCTTGAATTGTTCCTCAGTATGATTAAAAGATGCAAAATCAGTTATAGGAATTGGGTTCATAGGAGAAGGAATACTTCTTTGTCTTTTACCTAACCTAGCATTCTCAACCTCTTCAGTATTCTTTTCAACCACTTTATCAGCTTTGTTACTTGCATTAAACCCTTTGATCATCCAACCATCTTTTGGATGGACAAATGGTGTATGTTTTATGACCTTCTTAGTACTTGAACTAGTGCTTGGAACAGTGATTTTTGCCAACATATTTGACTTGCTGATTCCTTTTTTTAGATTGCCAAATTTAGTGGTTCTCCATGAATATCCACCAACTTAGCTGCAATATCTCCACAGTTAGCTTTAGAATGTTTCACAACATAACATTCTTTGCAAAGTTTATGAGGTTGTCTCTCATAAAAAAATCTTATCCATCTTAGGGAGTGTATACTGGACATGTTCATTTCATTGGTTTTTGTTTTTTTGTTTTCTTTTTTAATAAGAAAAGGCTACGGCCGAATAAACAGAGGCTAGACACCTGCGATGCCTTTCATTACTTGATTTGATCCGGGGACAGACTTTCTACCATCAATAGTCTGGTGCCTAAAATTAGAAACGAAGTCTTTTAAGTTTTCGGAACAAGTGATAGTCTCGTGATAGTTCACACTTTTACAAAATTAGATAATTTTAGGGCATGGTATGAATAAGCTGATTTGTAAGCACAAAAAAGAGTTGGTGCGATCTTTATTCTCTGTCCCTTTGATAACTGGCGTGACAGCAGACTGGGAACCACCCTTGCTACGCATCCTGGTAGAGGTATTTGAAAGTATCCAGTATAGATACTTCTTCAGCTTCCACTGACATATTTATTCTTTGCATTTCCTTTCCCAAACAAAAGCTAATTTAGTTCCTCTGCTTGTTCCACCTGTTCCATGGTATCCCAAATATCCTATATACCCAATGAATTATCCTGCAAAGTCATAAGCAGTTAACGCAATATGATTAGTGTGATTCTCAGCGTTTAGAAAAATACATATCTCTATGTTGACCCCATATTGATCCAAATTAGTTGAAGTATAATTAGTTGGTTATATAGTGTCAAATCTCTTGTAATATTGATTTTTCAAAATGTGGTTCTTGATATTATGTTGTTATGATATCAGAGATAATTCTTTATGCTTTTAATGGTTTGGTTCACATTAAGAGTAGCAGAGTCAAAGATCGGGTCGCATCTGGCCTTCCAAATGTACTGAAAAGTATAAGCATAAGTTGCATTTTGCTATTTGTTTTTCCCTATCCAAGAATTTAGCTAATCAACGAAAGTTTTTGGAGCTTCTCCGATGATATGGCTGCATCCTTTACCCTAAGCCAACCTGGACAGCAAATGAGAACTCAATGAACATATGTAACATAGATTCCTTCTCATTGTTGCAAGATTTGCATATGAGATCAATGTAAAGCAGGATATATGTTGTTTTTGCGTATGTGGGGAGTATACTATGAGCACATTTATAGAGTAAAAACTTTATGGCTAGAGCAGTGTCCATTTTTCATATCTTACTGCAAATTATAAGTCTAACAGTGTCCTGATTATATATTTCATATGTTTTAGCATTACAGAGAGATTTTACAGAAAAGTTTTTATTTTATGTCAAATCTTGTCTAATTAGATCATTCTCTCCTGTATGTATCTTAGTGTACTTAAATGCCTGCATTTCTCTCTGACTGACCCATTCCTGCAATTTATTATCCTCTCAATCTCCTTCATTAAAGATGAAATGTTTCATAATAATGTAGTCTTCAGGTTAATTATCTGGTTTGGTAAGTTGGATAGTTCGATCACCAAGCCACTTGTCTTCCCAAATGTTGATAACAACACCATCTCCAACTTGCCAAGAACTATACTTTTGGATGTTTTCAGTCTTATCCGATATTTCTTTACAAATTCAAGAATTTCCTGCATGTGGTTTGGAATCCATGTTTAGAATATTTTTATTTCTTATGTATTTGGCATAAATAATGAGATACCATAAGGAATTTGTGTTGAGTTAATCTCCATCCAATCTTATTAATCATAGGACTATTGAAAGCCTCCATATTCATAAATTACAATCCTCCTAACTTTTTTGGCTTGCATATAGAATCCCAAGCTTCTGGATGGTAACCTTTTGGGTTGTCAGGATCCTTTCCCTAGAAGAAATTTCTCTGCAGCTAAATTATTTCCCGACAAGTTCTTTTAGGAAGCTTGAAACAGTTCATTTGATATTTGCAAGAGGTGGAAGTAAGCTGATAAGAGTTGTTCTTCTAGCAGGGTTGAGGTGTTCGGTTTTCCAGCCATCTAATTTGGTTTTTAGTTTGTTCATACAGGGTTTGAAAGAAATAGTTTTGCTTCTGTTGTTGAAAAGAGGTGAACCCTGATATTTTTCTGCATAATTAATCATTTGGACACTTGTTAGAGCACTGCTCGGTCGAACTCGCAAGTGTTGCTATCTCAAGCTTGTTTGTCAAGTTTAGTTGATCAAAACTATATACTTGATTTATAGTCTACTTATAGCTATGTCTCGGATTAGGATATAATGTGTAGTTTAGCTTTAGACTTCACGGGGTTCACAAATTGAAGAATAAGATCTACTTATCTATCACTCATAAGTCTATTCTATTCTATCTTCTAATGAGACTAAGTCATATGGATATATAAACTTTTACATTATACACATTTGATATTTCGAGCCGAGTTTATCTCGCTTATCTATTTCTCAAAATACATGTTGGAAGCTTTTTGCTTTAGCTATGTTCATCGTATTTTTGACGAGTTTAGTCGGAGACAATTTATTTGTTGAAAACTAAATATTAACTCAAAAGATGATCATGTGAAAATTACCTTGAACATCTTATATGATTTGTGTGAGACACTCATTTGATGTTAGCTCGGGAAGTTTCGTATTGATCATTCGATCACTTAAAAATTACTTGAAGCTAATGGTATGTGTGAGATTACAATTGTCTTCTTCTAAGGATGTTTTAATGATTGAAATAAGAGTTTAAAACGATTACCCATGTCTGGATACAACGCGGTATGTATACCTAGTATGCGAACTGTATTGTGATGATTCAGGTCCAGAACTCTTGTTTGAGTACCTAGTATGTGAACGGATTTACCTGAGAAGGTCCGGAACTCTTGTTTGCGTACCTAGTATGCGAACGGGTTTACCTGAGTTGGGTCCGGAATGGTTGTTCGCGAACTGAGTTTGCGAACGGCTTGACTAGGCCAAGGTCCAGAGCTGCTGTTCGCGTACCCAGTTTGCGAACACAGTGGTTAAGTTCTAAAATCGGTTATGTATGATTATCATACTCATTAACTAAAACATTTATGATTTAAGGAATGCAGATTAACTTTTCAAGCCGTGGCTTAATGTTCATGAATTGATTTTTGTATAAGTACTTTGTACGATTACGAATCAAACCTATTTCGTTTCAATTTGTTCATGAATATTTCTATGAGATAGTGAACAATTGAACAACTCTATTTGAAACACAATTAGATTCATTTGATTATTTATCATGATTGATTGGTCATCATTTTTGATCTAGAAGTGGTAGATGAATATGGTTAAGTCAAAAGTGTTCATATGGCTAACTTCGGTTAATTGTTATTGAGCTAACCCAATATACACGTTTAGGTACGGTTACCCATATCTAAATATAAGTATATTTCATTTGTGCGTAACAAGCTTAGACCATCTAACGGTGGAGATTGATTGCTTAATTTCTAAGCAGACTTAGATTGAATCTTAAATCAGGAGTTCATCTAACGGTCAATATTGAATGCTTTGTTACTAAGCTACCTTAGCTTTGATTGTAAGCAACCCTGATTTGAAAGGCTATATAAGGGATAAGTCTAGCAACTGGAAAACCTAATCCCAACACTTCCGTGTGTCCTAGTTGCAAACTAGAGTCAATTCTCCTCTAACCTAGGTTTTCCAAAACCGTTATTAGGTTAACGACTTGAAGACTTCATTTGGGATTCGTGAAGCCAGATCCAACTATTTTCTCTGTAATTGTGTATTCTGATCTTACTTGTTTTATCGTGTTGAGTTTTATCTTCTATAAGATTTACTCGAGATTTATCTCCGATGGGTAAGATATAAAAAGTAATCACAACAGTTTTTCGTCTCAGACTCTCGTGATTACGCAATAAATTTTTATGTTAATCAGTTGGGTTATTGTGAGATGACTGATATTTCTAGGCTGCTCTTCGGGAGTATAAGTCCGGGGTATTAGTTGGTTCCTGTTCACCTTGATCTTTGTATCAAAAGATGGAACAAAAATAATAAAGAGATTTGTTTATAAGTCTTTGACTTTGGGTCGTAGCAAATCTTAGTTGTGGGTGAGATCATCTAAAGGAATCAAGTGCGCATAATCCGGCGTGGTTCAAGGGGCGTAAGGAACGCGACTATACCTTAATCGGTGTGAGACTTTGTTAGGGCTCAACTACATTCCAGTCCGAAGTTAACTTGTAGTAGGCTAGTGTCTGTAGCGGCTCAATACAGTGTGGTGTTCAAAGCTGGACTAGGTCCCGGGGTTTTTCTGCATTTGCGGTTTCCTCGTTAACAAAATTTATGGTGTCTGTGTTATTTATTTTCCGCATTATATTTGTTTATATAATTGAAATATCACATGTTGTGCGTAGTTCAATCACAGTTGATAAATCCGACCTTTGTTGTTGGATAGAACTTGATTGACACTTGGGAATTTGTCTTTGGTACCGTCCAAGTTACTTCTCATATCAATCAGACTCACGGATTTCTATCTGTTCGATTTGTTGATTGTATTGAGAAAGAGTTAAAGCTCTTTGATATATTTCTTGATTGAGTCTCACTTTTAAGTTGGTGCTCTCGGAATCATATTGGAGTTTAGTCCATACAGATTGCCGAGCAAATTATTGGGTGTGGTTGTTATACCCCCGTTTTTTCAACACCCATAGCATTTTTATTGTTGATACTCAATTACTCATATGTATTTCTGCTGAAGAAGATCCCAGACTTATTGAAATTGATGAATTCACTAGAGGTACTGCTGAATATAATAAAGAGGTTCACCAGATTATTACAGTCATGCATGTTGGCTTGACAGTAAACCATACAATCATCGGCAAAAGGTAAGTGGGATATTGAAGGAGCTTCTTTGCAGATTGTTATACCAGATATATTACCCATTTTTTCAACATGAGCGAGAGTTCTTGATAAGGCTTCCATGCGGAATAAAAAGATAGGGGGATAGAGGATCTCCTTGTCTGAGTCCTCTAGAAGGTTTGAAAAACTTTTCAAGCACACCATTAACTAACACCGCTAGATTAGTGGTAGTGACGCATTGTAATTTTTTTGACACCATCTTTCACCAGACACCATTTTTCTCACAATAAATAAGAGGAATTCCCAGTCAACTCTATCAAAGGCTTTTGCCATGTCAATTTTTATTTCCATGATGTCTTTTCTTCCCATTTTGCCTCTCTTATTGTTCATGTTGCGGATGAGCTCATGTGCAATAGGCACATTATCAGATATTTACCTTCCTGGATGAAAGCAGATTGGAAATGAGATATGCTTTTGTTTGAAAGGGGTTTCATTCTTTGGGATAGGAGTTTTGAGATTATTTTGTATGTGGTGTTACAGAAACTGATAGGTATGAAGTGAGCTGGAGAGGTAGGTATGTCAATTTTGAGAATGAGGAATATGAAGACAAAATATTTTACGCGAAGTAGTGATCCGTGACGATGTAAAAAACAACCTTTGGAAAGAACAAAAAATACTACTAAAAAAGCGGTAATAACGAATATCGGGATATTAAAATGATCCTAAATAATCTTTGTTTTTTTTATTTAACATGTAAAATAAAAGGACATCACATAGAGATAGGCTCTCACCGTCATGAAAATGACTAAGGAGGAAGTAGATAATGGCAAGTCAATGCAGTACATTATATTTATTAAGGCTGTCAACGGATGAATATCCGTTGGATATTTAGAAATCTGTATCTGATAGGTTAAGCGTTGTCGGATATTTGATATCCGCTAATATCCTATAGGATATCAAAAATCAGATAGTGATTCCGATAGGCTAAGCTATCAGATATCAGATATTTATCCGATAATATCTGGTTCTGACAAAAAAAAGTTAAAAATACTGTAAAACATGTTCACAATTGAAATTTCAATTCTATTGGATATCGGATAAACTGAAAAAGGAAATGAATTTTCCTTTCTCTTCTACGCGACTCTAATATCCCCGTTCTATCGGATATCGGATAACAATTTGGATTGAGCCTAATCCGATTCCGATATATTAAGGAAGAAATATCTGATAAAAAAATCCTATCCGATATTCGATAGAACGGATAAAATCCTATAGGATCTCGAATACTCGGAAACGGATTCCGGATATCAGATATTGACATGCCTAATATTTATTTTTCAATTCCAACTCAAATTTACTTGTTTTTTTAATTTTATTTATTTTGTTGACAATTTATTCTACTCATTTGAAAGGTGAAATATGGATGATAGCAACGTCTGTTTTTTGTTTCGTGGTGTTCAGAGAGAGATAAAACTTTTTTCTTCTTCAACCTATTAAAAGAAAATTACCGACAGGATACTCCGGTTTTTCACGGTCATTTTATTCCGGAAGTGAGAGTCGGAAAGAGTATTTGTTTTGCGCTGTATGTACAGTCAACATATCAAAGTGGCGCAGTGGAAGCGTGGTGGGCCCATAACCCACAGGTCCTAGTATCAAAAATTGGCTCTGATATTTTTCAAAACAGATTTATTAAAACAAAGAGAGGCCAGTTTTCATTTGCATTTGCTATTCATTTTTTCACGCTTCTCATCCGAATATCTGCTAACTAATATTTTCCAACATTTTAAATGATTCCATGTCTATCCTTTCTTCCTCTGTCTTTCCCTCATGCCAATCAAAACCTCGGCATCATTTCCCACCATTAAGGCCAACGACAACTCCTCCTAACAATTTCTTGTCATCTCGTACATTCATCACCTCAAGAAACTTAACATGTCCGAAGATAAAGCTGTCAGTTGCCGCGTCTTTTGTTCTGCACGATGACTGGCCTCAGCTCCTTCAACTCTCAATTGGGTCTAGAGATTACAAGTTGGGTTTGTCAATTCATGCATTTCTTATCAAACTAGGCTCTCATAATGAAACCTTTCAAGGAAACAATCTTATAAATCTCTACTCTAAGTTTAACAAATTGAATGACGCACAAAGGGTTTTCGATGAAATGACAATGAGAAACACAATCACTTGGACTTCTTTGATGAATGGGTATTCTCAGAACAATAGTGACGCGGAAGCTGTATTTACAATTGCTTGCAATATGCATAGATTAGGAGAAGATTTCAGTGGGCATACGTGCACCGTGATTTTACAGGCATGCGAGTCTGCTAGAGATCAAAAAGTAGGAGAACAAGTTCATAGTTTAGTCATCAAAAGTGGGTTTGAGGAAAGTCTTGTTGTTGGTACTTCACTGTTGTCTATGTATTTGAGAAGTGGGTCTTTGGCTAGTGCAGAAAATGTTTTTAGGAATTTGGATGATAAAGATATTCAGTGTTTAAATTCTATGATTTCAGGGTATGGGAAGGAAGGAGATGGACAAAAATCATTTCAGTTGTTTTGTGATTTACTAAATTATGGTTTGGAACCAAGTGACTGTACATTCACCAGTGTTTTAAGTTCTTCCGGTGGGAAGATTGGTGTAAGAGAAGGAAAGCAATTACATGGACTCACTGTTAAAATTGGTGTGGTGAATGAAATTTCCGTTGGAAATGCATTGATTACGCTGTATGGGAAATATGGGTTGGTGGAGGAAGCAGAGAAGATGTTTTTTGGTATGACCGAGAGAATTTTAGTTACTTGGACTGCACTTTTATCAGTATATGTGAAGAACAGTGAGGGAAAAAAGGCCATTAGTGGATTTCTCGAGATGCTTCACTTGGGTATTTCCGTTGATACGAACTGCCTCGCTACTTTTATTGATGCTTGTTCAGAGTGTAGGAATTTGAAACTGGGAATTCAGATTCATGGGTTTGTGACAAAGCTTGGTTACTTTTCAGATCTTTTTATAGGAACTGCTTTAATTGATCTGTATGCAAAGTGTGGAAATCTTAGTTATGCAAAATTAGTTTTCAGCAGTCTTGCTGTTCAAAATACTGCTGGTTTCAATGCTATTCTAGCTGGTTATATGAAGATAGATGAAGGTGAGGGAGAAAAAGATGAGTACATGTTCTTATTTCACCAAGCGAGGCTCTCTGGAGTAGAACCGGACTTTGTTACTTTTTCACGGCTCATTGGTTTGTCTGCTGAGCAAGCGTCTCTAGTCAAAGGTATGGCTTTACATGGTTATTCCATTAAAGTAGGACTTGAGAATGAGATTATTTTGGGAAATGCACTTGTTTCAATGTACGCAAAATGTGGTGAAGTTGAAGATTCTCGGAGAATGTTTTACACAATGGTGTGCCATGATTTGGTTTCATGGAATTCGTTGATTTCTGGTTGTGCTCTGCATGGACAAGGAGAGGAAGTTTTATTGCTCTTCGAAGAAATGAGAAGAAGAAGATTTATACCTGATGAGATAACAGTACTATCAGTTCTTAAAGCTTGCAGCCATTCAGGTTTGTTTGAAGTTGGGATTCACTTGTTCTGGAACATGGAATCAAAATTTAAGATCAAACCAGCAATTGAGCACTACGCGTGCATGGTTGATCTTTTAGGTAGATCAGGCAGTTCATCAAAAGCTATGGAGTTTATTAAGGAGAGTGCATTTTCAGAATCTCCCTTGTTATGGAGAACACTGATCAATACAAGTAATCTACACGGGGATGTAAATATTAGTACCCTTGCTTCAAAACATTTGCTTGAACTGGTTCCTGATGACGCAGGTTCATATATTCTTATTTCAAACATGTATGCTGGAGGAGGAATGTTCAGTGATGCTGCAAGGGTAAGAACACTGATGAATAACAGGAAGATGAAAAAAGACGCAGGTTGTAGCTGGATTGAGATTGAAAATAAGGTTCACAGGTTTTTTGCTAGCGGGGAAGATCATCAAAAGAGCAAGGAAATATATGAGAAATTGGATGAGCTAAGGTACCTTATGAAAGAGAAATTACACCCCGACATTGTTTCCCTACAAACTTGGGATAAGTAGTTTTGAGAGATTTCAAAGAAACAATGGTCACATATACTGGTATGGTATTCCAGTACCTGAGTGATGGCAGAAATCACGCTGACGATCACTTGTTCTTGAAAGAAATAGTAAAGGGACTACAGATTGGATTGCTTTATTAAGACGGAGCAAATGAATATTTGAGCTCCAATCAACTCTAAGCTCAATTACACAATTCTATACCTGACAAGTAAAAAAAAAGAAGAGAGAAAAAAAAAAAGAAAAAAAAAAAGAAAAAAATGAAGGAAAAAGGAAAAAGACACTGTAACATTGTGTGTTATAATAGTGTAACATTTAATTCTCATATATATTGGTGATTACTGCTTATGATGACTATCACCGGATTCCTCTTCATTAACCAAAGGTTCTTCAACCTCGTGTTCTTCTTTGGGTTGAGCTACGTGTTCTTCTGTGGCAGGTGAGTGAGTTTCTGTTGCATTAACCACACTGTCCTGATCCAGGAAACCAGACAAAGCCAATTTCGGAGACCATTCGAGGACATCGTCAATAATATTTGAGACCCTCCTCTGGTACCTGCAGAAGTTGAAGAAAAGAGTTAAAAATTGATCAAGAAATAAAGGTTTCAGGTGATAAGAATAGTATCGAGACAGAAGATTTGCAGCTGACCTGGCTCTAGCAGCTTCATCGGGTGCATGGTGCCTAAGCACCAGTATGAACACGGCAGACACGGCTGCATAAAAGAGCCTTGATGTCCACTTAGGCCGCTCTTCCTCATCTTTCTTGGGCCAAAACTGGAACAACTCTGACAGTGTAGTCTCCTCCGCAAGTAAATTTGGGAAAATCCAAAGACGCCTTCCCAGCAAGATCCATACAGTTCCAAAGATGAGACCTCTCACTACAGATCATAAATTAAATTGTCAACAAGTGATATAGTTGAAGCTACTGGATGTGCTTATTAGGGATAACTGTCCCATGTTGTGTTTTATAAAACTGAAAACAAGTGTAGATTAGTCTGTTTTTAGATTTGAAAGATATCTTCATCAACAAAGCCAACACAAGTAAACAAAAAAATATAAAAGTTAGAGAATTAACTCTGCTTACCTGAAAGAACACTAAATATAAGTAAAAGAAGCCCAGCACAGGTATACAATACTAGCAGCTTGCACTGATGAGGAAATACAGGAAACAAGCAAATTGCTAGAGTCACTACGGGCCAAACAAACGAGAGAATCGTCTGCCACAATGGACGTCGTTTAACAAATGTCCAAGCAAAAAATGCATCATTATCAGAAAATTGTTGATCCTGCATCACAAACAAGAAACCTAGGTTATAAAAACAAACTTAGTTACACTTATATACCTTATACGCTTTAATTCATCTTTGAAACACAAGCAAAAATAATCGATGAGAATGTATATTAAACAATAAATAAATATCTAAACTGTACAGTTCAACATTGCTAAAAAAGAGTTGCACAAGCGAATACCTACTTCTAAATTACATAGACACGATTTATGACACATGTACAAGAGGAAGTTAAAGCCATGATGCGACTTTATACCAGCAACAGCGAATTGCGCAGAGTATGTTGCTGATAGGTGGTTCAACAGGCGGTTCAACATTAGGCACACACAAGGATTATATATTCTTACATTTTAAAAATCATAAGCTTAACAAAATATTCTTCAAGGTAAGCAGCTATTAGTCAAAAAAACACAAACAGAATGAAAAACTAAAACCATGCTCATGGTTCAGTCACAGAATAACTATGGTAACCTGTTGTAGAGCAACTGACAACTGCAATTAGATAGTAACGATCCAGTACATAAAATGTTAGGTGAAAGAATTACAGATCACTGAGACCAATATGCTAAAACAATGAGAGAGTCAATATGCTAACAGCCTAGAAAACAAGAGTAGTGATAAACTTACAGGATGGATCTCCAAGTGGGCTGGCCAAGTAGACAGCTTCTTCTTCCCAGGTCGAACAGTTTTTACCACCCGGTCACATCGGACTAAAAGGCTCCTTCCTAGTAAAACATTAGCAATATCTTCAGGACCTAGACTTTTATCTGATTCTAGTACTTCCTTAACCTCCGGATGTTTACCCAAAAAGCTAACAAAATCCTTTCCTCTAAAATACTCCACCCTTGTTTCTTGTAAAACACCCCATCTGGACTCTAATTCCTTATGATCCCTTACTTTCTCGGAAAATAGTTGAAACAAATCCTTCTCTTTAACTTGCTTCTACAAAAAGAAGTAAAGGAGTTAATATAGTTACACTATAATGGAACCAGTGTACAATATTCCAGAGACAGGTCTGATAGGTTCATAGAAACCTCTTTCCAAGAAGATAGATTGTGAAATTTATACTGGAGATTGTAGCTTTAGGAACTTCATCAGTTTATTACCCTTTTCAAAACAAGCTTCTTTTTTTTGCTCTTAACTACTGCGAAATCGATTATTGCAGAACAAAATAATAAATAAGCAAATAAAAGAAGCGAAAGAAGGGATTGCATGGTAAAAAAGTCAAGCAGTGGCAGGAGTCATGTTACTCATTATACAAACTAAAAAACACACACAAAAAAACAAGACAGAAAACTATGACTAAAATTCACGACAGATAAGAAGAATACCTACACCTGATGTTTTACTGTACACAACAAGCAATTTCAAAGAAAGAATTATGTTTATCTGACTAGTGTGAATCAATGGTTTCTAAAGCTCGCTATCATCAACATACAACCACAATCTCATCTACAATACTTAAACCGTCGTAGAATTGAAAAATGAAAACCAAGCATTGCAACTTCCACTACCCAGATCAAAGATGTGGGAAACTTCAATTTTATACTCCACAGTGAGGAAAGATTAAATTTCCATCAAGTAAGGTAACTCTAAAACCCTATTCCCACTAAGGACCATCATTCTTATTTTTTTTCCTTGTTTTCCAAAATCAAAGATTCTAAAACCTAGTTCAAAACATGACATACAAAACAAAACTAGTTAATAAATAATATCATATCAATTTTTTTGAATTCACTAATTATAAATAAATAGAATCAAATCAACACATAAAATAAAAAAAATCTAATTTAGTTAACTACCGTAACGACCCTCCATTCTCATCAGGCAAGAAGAAACATATAATTCAGAGAAAATCCTAACAATTGTTCCAACAATCACATACTAATCAATTCATTTCCTGTTAGAGAGAAAAATCATACGTTTGAAACAGTAGAAAATTACATTAAGAAAAGAAGATCTCAAAGTAAGAAAAGTCATAAACCCTAAAATGGGGTATAGAGAAATAGAGCACAAACCCTAGGTGGTGTATCATTGTTAGGATCTCGACTACCACCATTCTGAAGCGCAGCTGATCTTCGAACCCTTTTTTTTTCTGCTCCAGATTTCGTCATCTCTTTTTCTTTCTCTTCCGCTTTTTCTATTCCTTCTCTCTCTCTATAGACTTGTTTCTTCATGGGCTGTCCTAAAAACCCGAAGTGTACCAACCGGTGTTTCCTCCAAACTCGTCCCAACATAATCGGCCCGTTTCGTTTCGGTTCATAATCAAGCGACTCACACCTTTTCAAGTCCTACCTAACCGTTGATTATTCTTCATGGGAATGGATGGAAATGTTAGATCACTTTGATTTACAGAAATTTCTGTCAAATGAATCCCATCCCGTGTACATGTTGATTGATTGAGAGCAATCAGTCACGAGGTTCTTGCAGACAAAGTTTAACAAGAAATATTAAAACATGCAACGGAAATGATAAAACTGCCACTAGTATAATAATTTTTTTGTTTCTTTTTGTATTTTTTCATGCCAATTATGTTAGGTTTTTTTTCTATTGACCAGCTGCATAACAGTTAGATTGACAATTGATCTGACGTGGGGAACCTAATGTGGAATTTTTACACTTATCCACGTTACAGAAAAGCATAAAAACATAATTACAAATTACAAAATTTCTTTAGGGAACAAAAAACTACAAAGTTGAACACCTATGGCTCTCGCATCCCCAAATCAAACAAGTGGTTGAATCAGCTTGGGAACAACAACAGGACGTTGAACCTACTTTGGATCTTCAACTAAAACTAATAACAACCGGACAAACTCTATTGAAATGGAACAAGGAAACTTTTGGCCATCTACCCACTATGATCAAGAAATCGACAGCTAAGATAAAACACGCTCAACATCAATGTGTTACTCAATCGGGCAGTGATCTGGAACATTGGCTGACTCAAGAAAAACAACTAAGAATTGATCATGTAGAGATACTACAATGTCATGCGACATACTGGCAGCAAAGATCCAGAATTCAATGGTTACAATCGGGCGATCTCAACATAACATTCTTTCATACCAAAGCTACCATTCACAGAGCCTGTAACAATATACAACAACTACAGGACACACAAAACAACTGGATTAACAAGAAGGAAGGCGTTGTTCAGCTCATTCTGGATCACTACTCTCAACAATATACGGCCCCACCTACAGTGATAAATGAAGATCTTTTTACGAATATCAGACCAAGATTAACTCCCAGACAATCAGATCTACTTACAAAGGAGGTGACTATAGCAGAAATCAAACAAGCCCTCTCTCCATAAATTCTGAAAGTGCTCCTGGTCCAGATGGCTACACAAGTAAGTTTTTCAAAGTTTTATGGGAAACAATGCATTCTCAATTGATAGCATTGGTTCGAAGCTTTTTTAATAATCTAAATATACACCCGCTCATGAATCACACAAACATAACATTAATACCTAAAGTTGACCATCCTTCAAAACCTTCACAGTTCAGACCCATTGGGCTCTGTAACGTCACATATAAAATCATCGCAAAAATCATAGTCAACCGAATTAGGCCCCTTCTCCCGTTCTTAATAAGCCCATTTCAAAGTGCTTTTGTACCGCAAAGATCAATACATGACAACATAACAATTGTTGGAGAACTCTTTCACCACATCAGAACCTCAAACCTCACCAAGGATCCAAAAATAGCTCTCAAACTTGATATCCAGAAAGCCTATGATAGTTTAGACCGGGGATTCATCAAAACATCCTTTACAAAACTTGGATTTCCATCAGCCTTTATAGATTACAGTATGTTATGCGTCACAACAGTTACATAAATGGTACCCATCATGGCTACATCAACCCAACCAGGGGATCAGACAAGGAGACCCGTTGTCTTCCTATATTTTCATCATATGTGATGAAAACCTATCTACAAATTCTAGGAAACCTACAAAACCAAAAGTTAGTTCGAGGACTTAACATATCAAAAAAAGATCTGCCCATTATTCACTTGATGTATGCGGATGATCTGCTAATCACATGGAAAGCCTCAGATCAGAGTAAACAACACCTTAAAATCCTACTTCAATCCTATGGAACTTCTGCAGGACAGGTAATTAATACCTCCAAATCAGTAATAATTCATCACCCAAGACTAGACCCGATTCAAGTAAATGATCTTCAGAATTTCTTCGATATGCCAGCAACATCAAACCTCCAACCTATCTAGGGGTCCAATTCAAACATGGAAGATCATCCAATCGAACCTTCGCACCCCTCCTACAAAGATTATCCCGAAAAGTTAAAGGATGGATGACAAAATGCCTAACTCAAGCTGGAAGATTCATGGTCATCAAAACTTCACTAATCCCTACATCAAACCACATTATGCAAACACAGAACCTACCCAGTAATGTGCACAAACAAATAGATCGTATCACCAGGAATTTTTTCTGGGGACACGACTAAACAATTAAAAAACTTCACCCTATAGGCTGGGATAAAGCAACCAAACCAGTATATGAAGGAGGGTTAGGCATAAGGAAAAGTAGTGATCACAACAAAGCTCTCCTCATGAAGAGAATCTGGAATTTACATGAACAACCTAACTCCATTTGCGGAAGTCTATTTCGTGTAAAATATCTTGATCAACAACCAATTCTACAAGGCACTGATTCCATACTTTCCTCCTCCAATCCTCAATGGAGACAATTGACATCAAGTGTCCCCACAATGCAACAACTGGTTTTTCATCGTATTGGAAATGGTTTTTCAACTCCAATAGAAGCCAATTGGATTCCACACTCACCAAATCTAGACCCATCACAATGTTACCCAATCTGAATGGTAGCAGATATCATTGATCCAATCTCCCATACCTGGAATTAAGAAAAACTAGGCACCCTTCCCAATCTTATAGCCCAAAAAATCATAAACATCCACCTTCCCCAAGATAGCCCCTGAGATGAAATTATCTGGCCACATTCAAAATCTGTAAAATACACCACCTCTTCGGGATACAAATGTCTAACTCAAGGTCAATCAGCTCACATCCATCTACCACCTACCAAATTCCTATGGACTTTACCATGTCCACCATAAATTCAACAATCAACGAAGGACTATCAACCTTCTCTCTCCTACATCACATCCATTTGACCAACTCTGACTTATGCCCCAGATGCAACGCTGATCCGGAATCGGAGAGTCACCTTCTAATTCATTGTCCAACGGCGACTATATCATGGAACACCTTGCTCACTCAACTTTCAAAGACACCAAACTTCAACCCCTTCCCCAATTTAACTTTAACACCACATACAACCATTTCCCAAATCCTTCAACAATCTGTACCAATTTCTGCAATCTCCTCATTCTGCTTTCTTTTCTGGACCTTATGGCTGGCTAGAAATGATCTAATATACCGCCAGAAGCAAACAACATCGGAAGAAAACTTGTTCTGGGCTCAAAAACTGCAACAAGAATTCTCTGTGGCGCTGCATTCACTACCACCGATCGTACCAGGAGATGCCACAATGCTTAACAACCCAAGAGGAGACAAAAGCATATCAACAATATTAGTGGGATGGTCCATTCTGAACATTAACTGGATTAAGATTAACACAGATGGAGCAGCTAGAGGTCACCCAGGTTTTGCGGGGGCAGGGTTCATCTGCAGAGACTCCGACGCACGAACTTTAATGGATATGGCTCAACCTCTGGGAATTAAGACTGCCTTAACTGCAGAAACTTGGGCTCTGTTATTGGCATCAAAAATAGCAACAGAGAAGCAATGGCCAAAAGTCATCTTTGAAACTGACTCGGAGAACCTCCCGTGCTTCATCATTTCCTCTACTCCTCCTCCTTGGCACATCTCAGGGATGATTGAGGAAATAAAGAATAGATTTCAGCAGATTCCGCATGTTGTTATTCAACACAACTACAGGGAAGGAAATCAGGCAGCAGATGGTTTGGCTAATCATGCGGCTTATGGAAGTCAAATGGGAAATTCATCAACAATATGGGACCAGGCAATCCCAATTTTTATTAGTCAAACTCTATTTTATGATTTTTTTGGCACCACATACCCACGACAAATTGTAATTTAATTTTCTATCAATAAAATGCTTGCTTCAAAAAAATAAATGTATAATTACAAAACCAACAGCAATAATTATTCCCTGTAATTTCCTTGCTAACTCATTTGCAAATCATCCACAAGCCACTTCTTTGATGCTCCGCAACTGCCTTCCCTCAGACTGTCAAACGACCACTGCCAAGAGTTTGTATTAACACTGAGAATTGATAATCTCATGATAAACAAGAAAGTGAAACAGAGATGAAGAAAATAAGTTTTATTATTTCTCTGTAAAAATACTTGATACAGACAGACTCAATTCAGACAGACTAAATACTATCTGTTTACAAAGACTTTTGACTAAAGTCAATGACCAATATCACAAGCATTACAAGTATTCCTATTAGCCCCCCTCAAACTAATAATTGATACAAGAATCAGTTTGAAAAGAACTAATTAACAATACTAAAGTCAATGACCAGTATTACAAGCATTCTAAAAAGAAACTAAAGCATTACAAGTACTTCAAGTAACACAAGCATTACAAGTATTCCCTGACACAGGGGGCTGACTATGTGTGAAGACTGACATAAAGCAGGAGAAGTAATAGAAGTACTGACAGAAGGACCAAGTAATTGCTGCAGAAGAGAAGTAAAAGATGGAGCACACAACCCCTTTGTAAACAAGTCTGCCAACTGTTGATCTGAAGAAATATGTTGAACATTCAAAAAACCACTAGTTACCAATTCTCTGACCACATGATAATGTATCTTTATATGTTTGGCCCTGAAATGAGATACATGGTTAGCAGACAAGTAAATTGCACTTGTATTATCACAATATAATGTAATAGGCAGTTTTAAAGTAATGTGAAGGTAGATAGTAAAGAAGAAAGCCATTCTAATTCTGTTGTGGCAACAGACACACTTTTATACTCTGCCTTTGCTGTAGATCTTGACACAGTAGGTTGCTTTTTACTAGACCATGAAATAAGAGAACCACCAAGAAATATTGCATAACCACAAGTAGATCTAGTTGTCTCTGGACAACTTCCCCAGTCAGAATCAGTGTAAGTAGTTAACTCATGAATATTTCTTTTCCTCAGAGTAATACCATAGCCAATAGTTCCCTTCAGATATCTAAGAATTCTTTTTACCAATAACAGATGAACATCTGTGGGTGCATGCATGAACTGACTTACATAGTTAACTGAAAAGCATATATCATGTCTTGTTAAACATAGATACTGCAACATACCAACTATAGTCCTATAAGCAGTTATATCTTGTAATAAAACATCATCATTGATAGATACTCTAGGACCTTTTACAAATGGAGTACTGCATGGACTACACTCAGTCATGTTAGCTTTACTAAGCAACTCAAGAGTATATTTCTTCTGTGTCAGTAGAATATCAGTTTCAGTTCTAAGTGCTTTTATCCCCAAGAAGTAATTCACATCACCCAATTGCTTTATAGCAAATTTAGAACTAAAAATTGAACCAGATGATCAAGTAAAGAAGCTGAAGTACCAGTCAAAAGAATATCATCAATACATAAAAGTAGCACCATCATTTGAGAACCAGCAACATACACAAACATTGAAAAATCTGAAACTATTCTAACAAATCCATAAGACAATAAAGCAGAACGGAACTTTTGAAACCAGGCCCTTGGTGCCTGTTTTAAACCATATAATCTCTTCTTCAGATGACACACCTTATTAGGAAATTCTTTACTTATAAACCTTGGTGGTTGTTTCATATAGACATTCTCAGTTAAATCCCCATGCAAAAATGCATTTGAAACATCCAATTGTCTTATGGACCAACCTCTAGTAACAACAATGCATAAAATAAATATAATTGTTGTGGACTTAACAACAGGACTAAAAGTATCACCATAGTCTATTCCATCTTGTTGATTATATCCCTGAGCAACCAATCTAGATTTACATCTATCTACAGTACCATCTGATTTCATCTTAATTCTGTAAACCCATTTACATCCTAAAACATTCATATGAGGTTCTGGATCCACTAAATCCCATGTAACATTTCTTTACAAAGCAGCATTTTCATCTTTCACAGACTCTTGCCGGTCAGGAATTTGGATTGCTTCTTTAAAACTTTTTGGTTTAGATGGAGTATTTAGTAAAGAAGCAAAAGAAGATGGAAGAGGATACCTTGCACAAGCATAGGAGACGTGATCTGGATTTTTTTTTGATTTGATAATACCTTTTTGAGATCTTGTAACAATTTTTGAAGAAGGAGCTGAAACTAAAGAAACTGAGGAAATATCTTCAATAACATGAGAAGAAAAAGATGAAGAAAATTGATTTGAATCAACTAAAGACCGAGAAATAGAATCAGTAGGAGAAGAATAATAGAACTCAGTTTCAGAGAAAATAACATGTCTTGAAATGTAAGTTCTTTTAGAAATAGGATTATAACACTTATAACCTTTATGCAAAATACTATAGCCAATAAAAATATATTTTACAGATTTGGGAGACAATTTATCAGCTCTAGAATGTCCTAAGAAAGGATAGCAAACACAACCAAAGACTCTCAGAAAAGAATAATCTGGTTTATCATTATACAATACTTGAAAGGGAGATTTATCAAGAAGAACATGAGTTGGAGTTCTGTTTATAAGGTAAGTAGCTGCAAGAAAAGCATCATACCAGTATTCCTTAGGGCAATAAGCATTAAAAAGCAAAGTATTTCCCATCTCAGTAATGTGTTTATGCTTCCTCTCAGCAAGACCATTCTGTTCTGGTGTTTTTGGACAAGAAATTCTAAGTTGAATACCAGATGAATCTAGAAAACTTTTAAAAATACCTTTGACTAACTCACTTGCACCATCTGTTTGAAAAGCTATAATTTTTGTTTTAAAAAGATTTTCAGTTAAACTCTTGAAATGTTGAAAACAATGTAAAGCTTCAGTTTTAACTTGCATTGGATAAATCCAATGAAATCTGCTAAAATCATCAATAAAGAGAATATAATATTTATATCCTGCTAATGAAGTAATAGGGGAAGGACCCCACTCATCACAATGAATTAGTGCAAGTGGAGATGAAGCATGAGAGTTAGATAAAGAAAAATGAAGTCTTTTACTTTTTGTTAATTGACAGGGATGGCAAATACTCTGGGAATTAGGGGACTTGACAATGATATTTTTATGAGTGTGAAGTTGTTGAATGATCTTAGAAGAAGGATGACCTAGTCTACTATGCCAAACTTGAGAAGAAGCAAGAAGAGATGAAAAAGCATACTGCAACATAGGAGTTGTTATGGGATACAAATTATTGACCATCTTTTCTTGTGCTAATAGAGCATGACTATGTAAATCTCTTATCTCATACCCTAAAGGATCAAAAGTAATATAACATGCATTGTACTTTGTAAACTTAGCAACTGACAGTAAATTATGTTTCATGGCTGGTACATGTAAAACATTGTCCAATCCAAAGCTTGTTTTTGGTGTGTAAATCTTAGCATTACCAACAAGAGAGATAGACAGAGTCTTACCATTTCCAATAATAACAACATCCTTTCCTTTGTAGTTAGAAGTATTATGCAACAAAGATCTGTATCCAGTCATATGTGTGGAAGCACCACTATCAGATAGCCATACTGTAGTTGAGGAGGATGGATCATCATTAACATTCAGACTGGTGTAGGCATGTTGAGTAGGACCAGAAGAAGTAGCTGGATCAGTAGAGCCATTAACTTGATGATCAGAAGTGGCATAATGTGCTTGATCTCTATATCCAGATGAATTACCACCATTTGAAGTACCAGTTGGAGGTGGATGATATCTAAAGAAGCACCTAGTGGCAATATGACCATTCTTCTTATAAATCTGACAATACATTTTTTAATAATCCACATAAGGTCTCCTATCACCATTTGAACTGGAGCCATTAGAAGAATTAGAACTTGACCCATGTTGATATTGACTTTGCTTATAGCTCCCATTATTACCATTCTTGGTGTTACCACCATTTCTTCTGTTATTATTATTATAGCCATTAGAAGCATTCCTTACATAGAAAGCAGTTGAATTTTGTTCATCATAAACATTTGTAGCTTGATGTTGTCTGCCAGCTAGAAACTGCTCATGAGAAAGTAATCTTGCTTTCAATTCACCAAAAGTATATGGTGTTTCCCTATTCTGTGAGGAAATGACAAACACATCATAATCACTGCTCAATCCATTTAGTACAACCATTAGTAAATCTCCATCATTAACCTTTTCTCCATTTGCAGCCCAAGAATCAGCTATGGATTTGATATTTTGAAGATAAACTACAATAGATTGGTTACCTTTCTTAATTCCATGTAATTGATTTCTAAGCATATTTTTCCTAGCAAGAAATTGAGTTCTAAAGTTTGTAGCAAGATAATCCCAAATATCCTTAACTGTTTGAAGTCCAAGAACATCACCACTCACAGTTTCAGTAAAAGTAGCTTTAAGACATGTAGACACAAACCGATCTAGCTTTCTCCAAGAAACCCATTCTGGGTTTACAGTTTCAATTCCATCAATAATGATTTTCTTGGGTGGTTCTTGCAACTCACCATTGACATAACCAAAAAGATCAGTAGAGATCAAAACACCCTCAAATTGATCACGCCATAATAAGTAGTTTGACCCATCCAATTTCACAGAAACAAAATTTGAGATATTTGTAAAGGTTAGTGAAGATGAAATACCAGAACCAGCGGAAGTCGACATAGTTGTAATTGATGAAATATTATGCAAAATGGCTGGAGATTCTGTATGATTAACAGGACCGTGATTATTGATGTTTGTTGAATTGCATTTGCTGTTGTTGTTGCTTCGACTGTGATTGTGATGACGATTTCCGTTGGAAGTACTTGTTCTTGTAGTGACCATAAAAGATCAAGATGAACCCTAAAAATAATTTGGGAAAAATTGTTAAATTGTATTACCCAGAAGCCAAAATTGTTGACAAAATTGTTAAGCTTTGATGATGAAAAACAAACAGGATCGTTACTTAATCTGATACCATGAGAATTGATAATCTCATGATAAACAAGAAAGTGAAACAGAGATGAGAAGTTTTATTATTTCTGTGTAAAAATACTTGATACAGACATACTCAATTCAGACAGACTAAATACTATCTGTTTACAAAGACTTTTGACTAAAGTCAATGACCAATATCACAAGCATTACAAGTATTCCTATTAAACACCATTGCCACGAAGAGAAATTCACACTAAGAATCTCAACTAAACCTATAAAAACATGTGAATTAACCACAAGCACCCCACCACCATAAATCTCTCCAGATTCTAGGACCAGTCTGAAATGGTTCAAAGATATTGATTACAGTATCCTCGAGAGTACTTCCACGGAAGGGAAGAATAAGAGCATGGGGAGTACTTAAAAAGTGCGCCTGACTAAATTTAGCAAATTTGACATTCGCCAAATTTACCCGCTTCCATTGTGCTTGAGATTTTAGCATGGGCAGCACTTCCAAGCATGGACAACTCGATAGGATAGTACAATGAAGTGATAGAGCTAGAAGTATTTGAGCAGGCACAAGAAACTGTAGAAAGCGAAGCCAGTTACATTCCTTGTTATGCTTATGTGGAAACTGTAGAAAGCGAAGCCAGTGGGTGGACGAATGATAAAATTGTTTCTTATTTTCCTAAATGTTAAATTTCTAGGCGTACTTTCAAAAGAAATTAAACTCCATAATATAGATAAGGAGCAGTCTTCCACTGGCTTTAAGATCTTAGTTGGGAGTCTCTAGATAGATGCTTAATTACTTGGTTGTTAATGGGTACCAATTTACTAAAGAGGGTACCAGAACCCTTACAAGACATTAAGCATCTGTGCTTCTTGTTATATAGCTAAGTGGGGGGAACAAGGACATACATTACACTTTTTAATATAAGATTCAAAAACTAAACAAAAACAGTTCAGTGATACCGAATAGGCCTGTCAACATAATCCGAATGGATTTTTAATAAAGTACTTTCCACGTTGTACAAAGTAGGAACTACACTATCAGAAGGTTTCCATTTCTTTCTCGAAAGAACAAGAAAGCAAAATACATTAACTTAACGGGCGTAAGTCCTACCCAAGGACTTGCACTATTAAAAGGTCAAACAAAGCTGTCGATCAGAGATTTCCTCATCTCATCATGAATAGAGCTAGGTTGAGCCTCTCTCAATTTAAACACACTTTCAATGACAGAAAGCTCAGTAGCTGTGGTGTCTGAACCACAAAATGCAGCCCAGTCATTGACTATCATACCAGCACCAATGACTTCGCTACCTCTATTGACAGTACCAGCCACCAGAGGGACTTGAAGAAGAGTTGAAAGTTCATCCAAGTCTTCAACGGATGTATGTGGATGAACCTGTTTAACACAGGGAAAACAATGTCAATACAAGAAAAGACTTATCTTCCAATCCATTATGCAGAAGATTATATGATATCCCTTACCAATCCACCTTTGTTAGAGAAGGTACAGTAACTGCCCACGAGAATGTTTCCAGCTATTGTCTGCCTGAACACTTCAACACCAAGGACATCCGCAATAATCTCCTCTGTGTCCTGATTAAAGAAACGCATAAACAAGGTCACATGTTATATTCTAAACTAATTTCTGATACCTAATTTATATATACAAAAGTGTCTCATAGTACAACTTAACAAGTACTCCCACAAAAAGAAAGTATGACACTTACCCTGTCGAGATCAGTATGAGTAAGAGCAACATGGTCGTTACAAGCAATGCAATTCCCCAACGCAGACAGTCTTTCGTCAATACGCTGAACAACAACTTCATCCGGTATACTGTTCCGTAAATGTTGAAGCTCTAATAAAGACGAAAAAGAACAAAACGGTTAAGAAGGTAAAGTTAAACGATCTTCCATGACACACAAGTACACAAACAAAACAAATCCAACTACCCTAATAGTAATTAACTAATACTAATTAAGCTCGTCAAAAAATCAAACATAATGCAGTTCACTCAAAAGGCTCACCAAAGGGATATTTCACAGAGGCTATATGCAAGTCATGCTAACAAGTCCAAGTAAAACCAGGAATTGATGTATCAAACAACAATGAGATCGTGAGAAATTTCTCTGTCTATCTCTCTAAGAAAAGCTATCCATAACTGAGACAGTATTTATGTGTCTTCACTTCACAGCTATTAAAAATAATACACATACACACAGATACATCATGGTTGTAATCCAACACATATTGGTCCAATAGCTAAAGCATCTAAGTAGAAGTAACAAGTTGAAAGAAAGTTAGAAAGGGATCAGCATCATGCTGGCAAAGCTTTGTTACATAAAGCAAATGTTTGCATATTTACAGACCATATTGGCTTTGACCAAGAACTTTAATAAGCAATTCCTATTTCAGATGATGGTATTTCACTCCTCACTTACCTTGGTCAGTAGTAGTGTGTGGCACTAGAAGACCATTCTTGTTTCCTACACAACGTAGTAAACAGAATCAGAATATACACTATAAATAAAGAGAAAGAAAAAAGTTAATAGAGTTTCAAACTTCCACAGTACTTACCTGCACATAGACGCCCAATTATCCTTGTACCTCCTATAGAGGTTTTCACCACAGGGATAACATCAGCTAACTCAGACTCGAATGTACTACAAAATTTGTAAAACTGATTAAGCAAATAAACAATATAAAGCATCACTCTTTCACGAAAATAAACAATAAAAAAAGACAAGCAAGGGTATCATACGGACCTGTAGAAGTTCTCTGATCCTCCTATTGCGACCAAACAATACTTATTTGTCAACTTAGAAAACACCCCAACTTCACAGTTGTTCTCAAATTGAAGACCTAAATCAATTTGATAAAATTTAGTATAACTAACAACTGAAAAATAAAACCATACCATAGTACAACAATAACGCTATACGCATAATAAACCAAAATATGACATGAATAATAGATTAGGCGAAAACTTACGAACTGCCATGATCGGGAATAAAACAAAAATCCCACAGTTTTCAACAAATCAAACCTGCACACAAACAAATTCAAGAATAATCAACAAAAATCAAACCTTTCTAAGAAAAATACAGATATTTTAAACCATAACAATGTTAAAACGAAGACAGCTCATTACTATTTAAAAGATTATTAACAGTTCATAGATACAGACATCGTGATTTTTCAAGCAAAAGTAGAAACCCTAGTCTGAAGAAAAGAGATGACCTTAGAAAAAATTGAAGATTTCTTCAAATATGTGCAGGCGGAAGACAAAAGATTACAAACCGAGAGAGGGGTCTGGGACTAAGTTAGAAGAATATCAAAACTCTTTTGTTTATAGTTACGATCGCTAGGTTAGGGCTTTTGTAACTCTTCGACAGAAACGGATGGATGGATGGATGAAACGACACTGTAAGTTATGGGGTGCCTTTATTAAGAATGATGTTTTGGGGACTACCCAAAAAAGGTGGGGGACTACTTTGTTATATGAATGTCCACCCTATACTTATAAGAGGTGTCCTAAAGTGTGGAAATGACTAACCTACCCTTAACCTAATTTAATTTAAAACCAACCTAATAATCACCTATATATATATAACCACCACCTCCTCCCACCACCGCCGCCCACCACCACCGCCCATCACCTACCACCTCCAACTACCACCACCACCTCCATGTATATAGTTTAATTTAAATCATTAACGAAGATATTCTCACAAACCCATTACTTGTCATTCATTTTTGGTTGAAGAAATGAGAAGTAATCATCAAAATGAGTTGAAAATGAGAGTTGCAGAGAGAAGTTCGGCTAGGAATTATGTGAAACAGTTTGTCGAACTAGCCGAACTCAGCTTTAATGGAGTTTTTTCTTTCAGAAAAAAGTTCGGTTACCTCGCAAAAAAAATTTCCCAGTCGAACTTTTAGTTCGGTTACTTCGCAACTTTTTTTCGTTTTTTTCCTAGCCGAATTTTTAGTTCGGTTTTGTCGCAATTTTTTTCTACTAACCGAACTTTTTTCTGAAAACCTATATATTGAGTTCGGTTACGTCCAGAAAAAAATTCCCAACCGAACTTTTAGTTCGGTTACGTCGCAACTTTCTTTTTCCTAGCCGAACTTTTCTCTGAAAGCAAAAACTCCATTAAAGCTGAGTTCGGCTACCTGTGTCTTCAGAACCATTAGCCGAACTACACTTAGAGATGAGTTCGGCTACCTGTTCTTCAGATGTCGTAGCCGAACTTCATTTCCATGGTCGAAATCAGTTTATAAATTTCTCACTTTTTCGAAAGTTTTTGTCAATTCAAGCAACATTAACTAAATTTGAAGTATACCTAAGTACCCAAAACCCTCATTTCGAAATCAACCATCTTACAAAAAAAAACCAAAACCCCCTTTTTCTCAAAAATTATTCTTGTAAAAACACTCAGCTAATTAATCTAACCTCACTAATCAATCATTACACTAACACTAATTAATCATTACACTAACTAATTTAATCACCAAGGGCAAGTTTGGTATTAGAAATAAACTAAGTTAAGGGGTGGCTCAAATTTACTTCAAATATCCACCCCAAAATACAAGAGTAGTCCCCCACCTTTTTTGAGTAGTCCCCAAAACATCATTCTTTATTAAGGGGTGTCATTTCCTTTTTGGGGCCCCTGGATTTGAACCGGGAAAAAGGATTTGGCCCATGTCCATAAAGCCCAGGTTCGATAATTTATGGAGAGTGTAGTGTAGTCCTAAAACACATGATTTATAAAGGGGATACCACTATTTGCAGGGGTGATACCAATTGAGCGATCCGACGGTCAGGATCTGTTAATATTTGTTTATCTTATATGGAATGGTATCACCCCCAAGTAATACTGGTATCCTCCTTTATAAATCGTGCTAAAACAGACCAAAAATAAGAACCGTATTATTGGGACTTTGGTGGGGAAGTTTTGAGGGCTTTATAGGATTAAAATGTCGGCAGGAAGTTTTGAGGGCTGTATAGGATTAAAATGTCCTAAATGTAGATTCCTAATACGTAGGCAAAGTCAAAAATAGTCTTTGATTAAATTAGTGTAAATCTGTAACTATTCAAAAAGATAAAAAGTATTATTACAAGAAACTAGTTTTGAAGCATGAAAGCTAAGCTCTAACAGCGTACTACTATATTAATTTAACAAATTATCGTGCTAGCCTACCAAAAAGCCTTATAAAGATAATTAATTAAATTTTATTCTTCTCTTTTTATTTTGCATTTATTTCTATTTTCCCCTCTCTCTCATTTTGTTCCAAACGATGATTTATCGTCAAATCTAAATTTATATAAAAACAAAAAAGACCATCTTTTTTTCTTTTGGGCTTAAAAGTTCGAAATTAAATTTCAAGTTTCAGTTTCAGAAATTACGTATGGTTGGGAAGTGATAAATTACCAACTTCAAACAACAAATTACGGCTGAAAATTGGTAAACTCTCAGTCATTTCCGAGATAATTATACAGTTACGACTGGAAAATGAAGAATTCTTAGTCGTAAGGTAAATTTAATTTCATTACGACTAGAAAAATGAACACCTAGTTATACTGACCCTGAATTTTTTCACTTACGGATAAAAAATGATAAAGATCCATCCGTAAGTTGGATTTTACGGCTAGGTTACTCTTGAATCCTAGTTGTAAGTGATTTTGAAATTTCAACAATAAATAAATCAAGTTTTGTTTGATTTTCAAACACTAACTATACATTTAATCTAACAACCATCAAGTGGTTTGATGGGTCTCATACTCCCTCCCACAAGGGAGATTGAAGTTAAAACCTTGTAATTGCCTAAAAAATCTCAAATAAAGGATTCAAGAAGCAGTGTAGGGACTACTGTTCTATGTGCTATAAAAAAACTATAATTTTAATGTGACCACTGACAATTCATTAACACAAATTAATCGAGGGCATTTCAGCCATTATCAAAAATAGTAGGATAAGGGGTTATCGAGGTTACTACTTCATGACCCTATTTTCTCACATTGTCATCCCCAAAACTCCCCTTTTGCAGCCCCGGTAATACGGTTCAAATAATGCTTTTGGCACCGTTAAATTTTTGGCGGAGTTCAGTTGAGGGACGTAGTTGGGGGAGGTAGTTGGCTTTATGGGTGTTTGGTACAGTTATTTTAGGGATGATTTCGATTTCCCAGGAATTTATTTTCCTTTGTTCGACAGAAAAGAAGTCGACACCATACCCTCGCAAGTTCGAACTCAACCTATTATTTTCCACCCATATAAAAAATAGAAAATCCGTCCTTTTCTCTTTCCTTTTCATTTTCTTCTCCTCTCCCTGGAAGCTCCGCCATGTAGAGAAAACTCTCGAGCTTAGATCTGGGTAACTCTCACTCTTTATTCCTTGTTTGCATCATAACTATTGTGAAATTTCTGCTGTTCTTTCTGTTATAAGTTGTTTTAGTATCTTTTCGATGGGTTTACCCAAACCCTAGATTTTTTTTTGAACCAAAAATTTAGGATTAGTAAATATATATGTACCTTTTGGGTTTCTACATACAGGGGTAAAGAAATTTCATGATTGATTTATTGTTTCTAAATCAAAATGCTAGGATTAGTAAATCTACATGTACCTTCTACATATATAGCTTAAGAAATTTTCATGATCAATTCTATGTTTATATTGTTTTACTGTAAAAATATGAATCTGATCTACTTGTTTTGAGTCGATTCATCACTTGGAAATTGTATGACTAAATTATTAGAAAGTACTGTGAAACTGCAAATGAGTTTAGAATGCATGCATATTGTTTGATAAAATTTCTAACTTGATGTTTATGGTGGTTAGGAATGTTCAGGAAATTCATATGATCTACTTGTTTTCTTATTTTGCTTAGATTATGATTTTTCTTAGCTTGTAGTTTGCTCTATCTAATTGGTAACTATCTGACATTTATATCTTCCCCTGCTTTGTTCATTTTGATTTATTTGGCAGTACTATTAAGAGTGAATACCTGCAGGTCACAGAACAAAATAAACATGAGTAGAGTGGAAAATAATGAAAAGCAGGTCAGATGGACAAAGGATATGGATGTGTTCTTATCGATACATTGGAAGAACAAATTGATGCGGGAAACAAAGGTGACAACGGTTGGAAGTCAGTAGCCCTTCACATGTTCGAACAAATACAAGAGTACTGTGGTGACTTGTGTATAACCTTATGCGTCGACTTTTGGAGATGGAATTATTAGCTATGTATTTCTAATATAGGTATTATTTTGTCCCTCCACATGTTATATGCATTACATTTTAAGTACTAGTCCTAGTATCTGGTTGTGATTAGTTGATTGGATGGGAAGCCATTGTCTGAATTTATGAGTATACATCCATGTTAATAAGTATGTATGTATGTGTGTATGAACTTTTATGAGTATACAATGAAAAAACTATGCATGGAGATGCTCAAACACACTACTTAGTTAAAGTAATGTTACCAAAACAACCAGTAAGACTTAACAAATCCCTAGTTTTAAGCTCTGTTATTGGCTTGCTGATGGAGAAGTGGCTTAATGTCCCTGCTTCGCATATACAATATGTTAAAAATTGCACCTGGTTATAAGAAAGTTTGCAGTCATAATTTAGAATAGCCTTACAAACATGACATGAGCATAGCATCTAATGTGGTCTGTAAGTGTGGTTTTGGTGATTATTATACTTTGTGAACACGAATGCCCATAAATTTATTTTAATCAAGTCTGCTTATTCTGTTTATATCACCGGATCATATTTAAGTTTTCTCACTATTTTACCTCTTTTGCAGGTGAATAACTAAAACTCTTGCAGTACTGGTCCACAAGAGCATAATTTCCAAGTTTTCGACGGTGGTATTCGAGTCTCAGATCGTAACTGTATGCTTGCGTTTATTGTGTCTATTTGTAATCTAAGGCTTGCAGACCTACCAATGTATATGCAGACTTGTGTTGAATGAATTATGATGACAGTCAATATATTACCAATGGAAGTATTTATGTATAAGTGTGTTCTTGTGTGATTGTTTGTTGGGACCTCATTGGTTGGATGATAATCTTGGGAGGATATTTTCCAAATTCCATCTTATGCCAAACACCTAAATTTTGATTTCCATCCAAATTTTCTGCCCATTTAAATTGGATGCCAAACAACAAACTTTGGACTGGAGGTAGTTGAATTTCAAGAGAGTTGAATTTCTAGGTAGTTCCAACTACCTAGAAATTCAACTCCATTGGTGCCAAACGAACCTTAACGGAATTAGAGACTATTTTCTTTAGTATATTTTATACGAAGTAGTAGTAAAGTCTATATTATACCGCCAGAAATGTATTGTTCGGGTGTGGGTGGCAGGGTTTTTGTTGTTTAGGGTTTTCTAATACCTAGATGAAACTTTACTTATCTATCTGAGTGCAAAAAAAAAAAAGATGCAGAACATCTGATGTTTTGATGAATACTTTCATTAGAATGATAGATCATATGCAATGTACTGTGGGTGTGTAGTACCTGCTTCATTCTATTCTTTAATAGTGGGTTTACTCCAGAGTGAAAATGGTAACAAAATAAATTTACATGAGACTCTTAAATAAAGTTAGGCTTTCTTATTTATAATTGGGGTGTAGTAATTATATTTGTTTTTCGTTATTCCTTGATCATTTTCTCTTGCTTTAAGAATTAAGTTATTTTTGGAAAAGGATCTTCTTAACTTGTATACTGCGATACAAGTTAAGGAAGACTAAAGTATTAATATTTTGCATTGGGTATAGAAATCCTTCTTAGATAACTTAAAATTCTTGGGAATGAAATTTTATTGTTTCTAGAGAGGCTACTTCCACTTTTACCCTTATTAGATTTAAATGCTGCCTCAATTTGTTATCTTAAATAGGGTAAAAATTATTTTGTTTAAATAGGAATTTGTTTAGAACTTAGATTCCCAGTCATAGAAGTTAGTTACCTTTTTGGATTCTTTATTTCACTACATGAGTTCCATGGCATAACAAGGAGGTTTAGTTTTATCAGTTTTTCGTACCAATAAAACTTTATTAGGTTATTTTAAATATTAATATCTTCTTATGACTATTTTGTTGTTCATGCGTAAGAAATATTAAGATCTTATGAATTGGTATCACAATAGGTTTTTCCTGTATGCACAATAAAAACTCGAAAACATAAACAGAAAGAATGCAAAAACAATAATTTAGTGAGCTAATAGAGAAGATGGTGGAGATGACAGCAGATTAGGCTTTCTTAATTGAGAGGATCGATAAGCTTATAAAAACAGAGAATTTATAACTCGTGAGAGAGAAAACCAACCTCGTAAAAAGAACGCTTATATTTTTCATAAGATTGGTTGAACAGATGTGGAAGGTTGTCTCTTCGAAGTAAGTCAATATAAGTATAAAAAAATCAAGTTGGTGGATAGTAATTTAGATGACAGGCGCTTTACAATGGTATAGGTGGATGAGAAGAGCTAAGCATGTTGCACTAAAAGATGAATTAAAAAGGTAATTTACTAACTGTTTTGGTATCACCACCTATGATGATGCTGATAAAAACTAGCGAAAATTGACAAATAGGTTTTTATGTTAATTTTCAAGAAAAATTAACTAACTAGGTGGATAGACCATCGTAAGATTTTCTTTTGACGAGCTATTAGTTATGTGGATTGACAGATGAGGTAAGATTTGAAAGTAAATTTCATAATCCTATTAATTTACAAAATGAAATGTAATTGCGAGGTTACAAAACGAGAAGGTAATGTTGTAAATAAAATCAAAATGGTGTTATTATTCCTAGACCCTTAAATTTTAAGGCACCTATTTCATCGTCCAAAGTTGTAGCTGAAACTCCGATTATGAAGCAGCTACCACAAGACGAGGATGAAGAAAAAAACAACAACAATTATGCTACTGAAAAAGCGGGGGTCTAACAACCACACCCAATATTTCGTTAGGCAAACTGTATGGACTAACTCCAATATAATTCCAAGAGAATCAACTAGAAAGTCAGACTCAATCAAGGAAAATATATCCAAGAGTTATATCTCTGTTTCTCAATGTAATCAGCAAATCAAACAGATAGAATCCGTGAGCCTGATTATTATGAGAAACAACTTGAACGGTACCAAAGACCAATGTTCAAGTGTCAATCAATTTCAATCAACAACCAAAGGTTGGATTTACCAATTGATTGAACTACGCACAACTTGTGATATTTCAATTATATAAACAAATATAGTGCAGAAAAGAAATAACACAGACACCATAAGTTTTGTTAACGAGCAAACCACAAATGCATAAAAACACCGGGACCTAGTCCGGATTTGAACACCACACTGTATTAAGCCGTTACAGACTCTAGCCTACTACAAGTTAACTTCGAACTGGAATGTAGTTGATCCCTAACCAATCTCACACTGATTAAAGTACAGTCGCGTTCCTTACGTCTCTGAATCCCAGCAGGACTCTACGCACTTGATTCCCTTAGCTGATCTCACCCACAACTAAGAGTTGCTACGACCCAAAGTCGAAGACTTGATAAACAAATATGTCTCCCACAGAAAAGTCTATTCTGATAGATAAATCTGTCTCCCACAGAAATACCTACGAAGTTTTTGTTCCGTCTTTTGATAAATCAAGGTGAACATGAACCAATTGATAATCCGGTCTTATATTCCAGAAGAACAACCCAGAAATATCAATCACCTCACAATAACTTAACTATATGGTAGTAGAACAAGTTATTGTGGAATCACAAAGAATGAGACGAAGAGATTTGTGATTACTTTTTATATCTTACCTATCGGAGATAAATTTCGAGCAAATCTTAGAGAAGATAGCACTCAATACGATTGAACAAGTAAGATCAGAACACGCAACTACAGAGAAAATAGTTGGGTCTGGCTTCAGAATCCCGATGAAGTATTTAAGTCGTTAACCTATAATGGTTTTAGGAAAAACCTAGGTTAAAGGAGAATCGACTCTAGTCGCAACTAGTATCACACAAGAGATGTGGTGATTAGGTTTCCTAGTTGTTAGAGTTCTCCCTTATATAGTCTTCAAATCAGGGTTTGATAACTTTGTAACAAAGCAATCAATATTCACCATTATTGGATGAAACCTGATTTAAGATTCAAGCTAATATGTTTCCGCCGTTAGATGGTCTTAGCTTGTTATACACAAATGAAATATACTTTCATTTAGATATGGGTAACCGTACCTAAACGTGTATATTGAGTTGGCTCAATAACAGTTAACCGAAGTTAGCCACATGAACACTTTTGTGTTAACCATGTTCATGTTAACACTTCTAGATCAAATGATAATCAAATGAATCTAATTATGTTAATCATAGAGTTGTTTAATTGTTTATATTCTCATAGAAGTATACAAGACGCAATTGAAGCAAAATCGGATTGATTCAAAAGAATCAGTTCATGAACAATTTAGCCACGGTTTGCAAAGATTGCATTCCTTAATATATAAATGTATTTGTTCATGAGTATGAAAACATACTTAGCCGATTTTAGAACTTAACCACATAAGTTTGCAAACGGGTACGCAAACTTAAGTTCCGGACTTGATCCTTTCCGAAAGTTCGCAAACGGGTATGCATATTGTCGTTGCGGACCGAACTCAGGTGAATAAGTTTGCAAACGGGTACACAAACTTAGTTCCCGGACTTTGACAGTGAAAACCGTTCGCATACAGGTATGCATACTTGGTTCCCGGACCTGAATCACTTTTACAACAGTTTGCATACGGGTATGCATACTGTGCTATATCCAGACAATGATTAATTGTTCTAAACTCCCATTTCAATCATTGAAACATTCTTAGAAGACGACAATAGCTGTCTCACACAAACTATTAGCTTATAAGAAATTTTCAAGTGATCGAATGATCAATACGAACCATTCCAAGTCTACATCAAATGACCGTCTCACACAAATCATGTAAGATGTTACCAGGTGATTTTCACATAATCATCTTTTGACTTTCGTCAAGAATAATGATGAACGTAGTTAAAGCAAAAAGCTTTCCAACACATATTTCGAGAAAGATATAAGCGAGTTAAACTCAGCTCGAAATATCAAATGTGTATAATGTAAAGTCTATATAGCTATACTACTTAGTCTCAATAGGAGATAAAATAGAATAGACTTTTGAGTGACAGATGAGTTCAAGTCTCTGATGGGTCGGAAAACCGACTTTGTTTTACCGCAAGTGCACGGTGTCCAAATTGTAGACAACAACAACTGTGGTTCGTTCCCACGAGGAGTGTAAACCACTTCTAACTAATACAACTAATTTTCTAATCTAAATCAATTCAAGAGGGAGTAATCTGAATTCTATATTAAGAATAAATTGGATGCAAACTAAATTATTAAAGTGACAAACAAGATGAGAAAAGGTTAAGGGTCCAGGAATTCGTCATAGGCTAGGTTTTACTTGTGTTCTTTCTCAAGAGTCTCTATTTTACTCATGTAAAGTTGCAACACCTGGCTACTTAAACATGGAAGATATGTCACTAAGAATTCTTGATAATCGACTAAAGATTGTTTGATCTCGACCAAAAAGTAGAACTCCTAATCACTATGCATACATGGGATACAAAGTAGAAGAATGTTCATGAATCTAATATAAACCAGGTCTCAATGGGATTGTCTATAACTTCCCTATGTAGTATACTTGGCATAAAACATGAAAAGATTTATAAGAACAAGAACCAATATGAGATGCTCAAACATAAAATTAAGCATTTGATTTGAAGAAACTCTTGTTCATAAACATAAATGATCTAGCCTACAAATTCATCCTTTCACCCTAACAATAGTTTAGCAAATCGTGGTTTTCTCAAAAGCCATAAAAATTGATAAAGAAAATAATAATCTAAACATCGCAAAAGTAAGAAAACTTAAACCTAGTTTCTTCCCCGTCGATGGCGTTCTTTTTCTTGAGCCTGTCTCCCGGTATATATAGTAGTGCTGTGAAGATGTCCAAGTAGCCCTAGCAGAATTGCCAGACCCAGTCCAACTCCAATACTCATATGCTGATTACCAAATCCAGGCCCTTCAAAGTCCGAGTACTCCCTATATCAGACGGCAGCACCAATCGAAAATTCCTAACCATCTCAGTCTCGGCACCAGTTCAGATCCCAACATCATTTTCTGACCGGCTAAGTTTCAGCTCCTTCCAGACTCCTTAAACTCGAGCATAACAACAAGCCTTCTTTGCTCCATTGATTGCACGACACTGCCAACCCCTGCTTCAGCCAATGTAGTTTTCGTCTCCAGCAGTTAACTCAGTCACAGCATCAGTTCACTCACGCTCAAGGTCGATCATCACTGCACACGACCACAGCTTCCCTAAATCAACCTCAACATCTGTATAAACCATCACCACTGCCTGTAATTGAGTACTGAATGTGAACCCCCAAATCAGATCATTGCATCTCCTGGAATTTGCTAATGACGTTGTTACTCACCACCACCATTAGCATCAATAGCATTGGTTTCAACTGACTCTTTCTGCGGAGATTACTTGACAAGCCAAATCTCGTTATCATAAAAAACTGACACCAGCTTCATGATTGAGTACCCACAGAACAAAATCCATACAATATAGAACTCTTCTCAATCTTAAAATCGACCACCAGAACCCATTGCAGTCACTGCTGCTGAGAAGAATTGGTTTTCATCTTAACCCCACAACACCACAGATCGAGCCCAACATCAAAACAATCATCCATTCAAACCACATGAAAAACCCCATAGATTTGTTGTTGATAATACCAATCGAAGTACATCATTTAACCCCCAAAATTCAGACCTAATTCACATCTCGAATCAAGCCAATTTCTTCTCAATCGAATACCACGAGATACAATTTCGATCTAAACTTGGATTGCATACAAGACCCCCTAATTCCTTCTTCCTTTCCATCTCAAATTTCAGATTAGTCCCACCACATTAACAAACTCCACTTACATCTGTTGTTGCTGTTGTATAATCAAATCGACTTGATTTCAGTCCATGCAATCAATTTCAAACCTTGTTGCTATCAATCTCTCAAGAACAGCGAACCAAAGCTCACAGAAGATCCATTCACCCAAATTGATTATCATTCACCAGAATCACCACTAAATTACTTCTCTTGCAGCCATCAATTCAGCCGCTTCTAACCCTTGTTACATACCCACATGAGAATCCCAAATCCATCAATCAAGCTCATGGAATGAATCCCCAGATCTGCTGTTGTGACACTGTTGTTGTAGCGAATTAGAGAGACCACCATTTCCTCAATCAACCAAGATACCACAAAGAACGACAGCCGATTAACCTCTTCTCCCTCAACCTCCAACCCCTATAATTATCTTCTTTTCTGGTTCTTTCTCACAAAATTGCTGCTCAAAATGTTATCTGCAGATGAGAACACCACCTGCTTGATAAGGAATGGCATGTGGGGAGTAAATGACGCCACGTCGTCCATTTCGTTTATTAACCTCAGGTGACCTTCACCTAACATCCCACGATTGCATCCATTTAGCTTTGTCTATTGGTGCCATGAGCAACTTGAGTGGTGCTGATACATGGAAATACCAGGCCAGCCACATTATAGACGCAAACACCAATTAGCTCATACTTTAGCCATTTATTCTATCGGTGAACGGATTTTACTTGAAATTCCTGTAAATGACTTAAAACAATATTATTAGCTAACTTACGTGTCCTAGCTAGTGTAAATATGGGCATAATTGTGTCGCACTTACGTGCTTATCAGTCTCCACATACCTTTTGTTGATGAAGTTCCACAAGATCCCCTTAGTAGTTCTTCGTCTTCAATCGATGAACGACATGAAGTCTAAATCTCAACTACACATTCTATCCTAATCCGAGACATAGCTATAAGTAAACTATAAATCAAGACTTATAGTTTTGACAACTAAACTTGACAAACAAGATTGAGATAGCAACGCTGGCGAGTTCGACCGAGCAGTGCTCTAACAATCTCCCCTTCGTCAATTTTAGTGACAAAACTATCTATACATATGGATTACAAAATAAATAAACTTTGTAGCTTTTCATCCAAATGCTTGATTTCCTTGGTTCTTCAACATTCCTTGAATTCTTCGTCACTCCAAGTACTCCAGTGATTCTGAATGTGTTCAACTCAGCATTAGGGCTGTCAATATTTGTCCGAAGTCCGAGATCCGTTTCCGAAAATTCGACATCCTATAGGATTTAATCTGTTATATCGGATTTTGGATATCGGAACCGGACTTCTTAAAGGATTTTCTCTCCTTATCGTAACGGAACCGGATTAGGCCCCATCCGGTTGGCTAATATCCGACATCCGATAATACCCTAGAAATGTTTATAAACCCCACTTCTCTTCTCTTCATGGACATCCGATAGTACCCTATTTATGTGTTCCCTCTACGTGTCCGATACTAACCTATCTATGTGTCCTCTCTTATCTTTTTTTCACTGTCGATTGACAAATTGATTTTTTTTTTCTTCTACTTATGTTCTATTTTTTCTTCTTCAACTCGTGAACTGAATCATTCAAGTTACTTCTGAAAGGAATCAATAAAAAAAGTAGATCAATGAAACAGTTGGGTTGTAAATTGATTTTGGTTAGGACTGTAAGAATTAGGATTAGGGTTTTTCGTGAATTGAAACTAAAAAGGATTGAGAGATGAATTAAGTTTCTATGAGTTGTGATTCTGGAGTTCAAGATGAAATTGATGATTTGAAGATGTTGATAAATCAATGGTTGTGTCAATTGAAGAGAGTTGAGAGTTCTTTAGGATTCTCCAGAGAATCGAGGATGGTGATGAAGATTTTCTGAGTGTTGTTAATTGAACTGATGAGGTGGTGATGGTCGGAGATGAGGTGCTGAATCAAGTAAGAAAAAGAAAAGAAAATTAATCCAGTTTCTCCAGTAACACTAATTTGAGGTAATCTTACAAGCCCATACATAAACAGATGCATTTTAGGTTCTGTCTTGTGTTTACGGAAGACAAAGAGGCAATTATTCGCTTTTAATGGTTTTCTCCATGGCAGAGAAAACTGCCTAATTAACTCTCAGTACTTGTACGCCAAACAATTTTATTTGCATTTTTGTGAATGTCAGTTAAGCCCAATTTTTATTTGTTTCCTCAGTAACTCAGTAAAGATACTTGTTTTCAATTCATGGGAGTATGAGTTATGGATATGTATGTGTATGTCTAGAGTTGAAGATGAATTATGGATTATGTGAAGGTGGATATTGATGTTGATGAGGAAGGAATGGTTATAAACCGGATTTATCGGAAAAAAAAAATACGATATTCGATAACTTAGCCTAACGGAATCGGATTGGGATTTTTAGATTCCGTCGGATGTTATCGGATATCGGATTTCCGATAAAACTTAACCTTAACCTTATCGGATTGGTTAAAATCCGGCGGATTTTTATCCGTTGACACCCTACTCAGCATCATAGTTGTTGAAGATCCGTAGCCATAACAATAAGAAAACAGATGTTCTCAATTATTGTTATACAGTGTCATAGTATTATTACACAGCATCAAAGTTCAATTGTATCACAACTTTGACAATAATACTACGGTGATATGTATCACTCCCCTTTAGTCAATACTTTATCTCACAATGAAAACCACTCCCCCTTACATAGTGATCCGTAAACCATATGTATGTAGTGTTAACTACCAAATAATTCCCCTCCTTTTTGTCAATATAAATTGGCAAAGGTCCGAAAACTAGCGGGATCATAATGAAGTTCTCAAAGAGATTATTCATGACTAAAAGAGAACATATCAACTTTGTTTCGATGATTTCACGTAGTCGAAACTTAGTGTATTCATCAAGGAGTTTATAAAGTTACAAGATAACTCCTACAATATTCCACAGCCGCACTCCCCACAAAGATTTTGCAATTAAGCACAAGTTCAATTAAGAACTCTCCCCCATAAAATGTCATTCCCGAAAGAACAACAAGAGCGACCTTACTTTTACAAGAAAAGAAAGATTTCTTTGGACATTAACAAATCGCATGAAACATGAATTTGTATCCAGTAAACACAATTAAATTAACCACAAAGGAACCTTAATGAATAATTTAATCGGAAATGCTCAACATAAGAAAACTTACGGAGCCATACAGTAATTTCACATAGAAGTGGATCAGGGAAAGATCAATATTGCGGAATATTCAAAAGTTCATTTTATCTTTTATCAATATTTGCATAAAGACATAATAGACTTAACTTTTGACATATATGGGACAATCATAGTTCACGGACGTAAACATACATATCCCATAACATTATTTGCAATATATGAAACCAATAAAGATTAATACTGCAAAATCATCTTCCAAATAATTTAGAATTTAAATAAATAAATCTAAAACATGGCAAGATGAAAATCGTTGGCAATAGCTATGTGTAATCACAATAATTGCTATTCCAAACCCTAGTTATCCTTCTTAAAAACACAAGAATAAATTCTCATAAGAAGTTTCCTAGACAAGAATAAAATCAACAAGCTAAAAACAGATGACTCCTAAACCGACAAAACCGATCATGAACTGAAATCTAGGAGTACTTCCGGAACCCTCATGAGTCTTGAGTCCTTTGAGCTTGTTATTGACAGCATCCACTGCTTCTTCAGAGAAGATATCCTCATTGAGAAGATCTTTTACATGTGTCTTCATGAGAACAAGATCAGAATTAACCCTTTTCAACTCAATTCGTAACGTATCGAGACCCTTCATAGTATCAACGAGCTGCAGTTTTGCTTCCTCAAAATATTTAAGAATATCATGAACCACTTCGGTCGAAACCATCTCATCGTTATCTACATCTTAATGAGTATAAGCATAGTAGCATGAGATATCAGAATAATCCTTCGGATTTCGATATTTGATACCATCAACTTCTACCAGGGTTCTTTTCTTCTTCCCTTTGGACTCGAAACCAATACCTTTATCAAGAAAACCCCTTGCAAAATCACAAGTGCGAGGAGGTCATGAGATTCTTGACAAGAAGAAAATAACCTAGAGTACGTGACTCAATAAGATTGGTATTTAAATGGTTTCTTAGGGAATAACTTTAGGGTTTCCAAAAATGTTTCGTGGCAATTAATATTTGGATACCCCTACGAACACAATTCGAACCCCAAAAAAATATATTATAAAACCGTAAATTACCTTTTTACAAGATAAAAGGAATACAACAAAAATTTGCTACGTAAAGATTTTCTTTCACAATTTTTTGGCTCAATAAATTATATAATTCCACGAAAAGAAAAAAAATTAGAGCACAAAAGTAGCTCATGACTCAATTGAAAATAAAAATTAAAAAGTAGACAATTGAAGTGATTCTCGAAACAAAACAATACTTCGACAAAACTATCTGTAGACAATAGTTTAGCTATGAACGATAAGAAAATAACTCGACTAAACAGAAAGCATTTTACCAAGAGTATTCCCGATTATTAGCATGTCTTACTCAACAGGATTTTTTATGAGTAAGAATTCAACCCTTGTGATTAATTAACACAAATATGAGCTTTATGCCCATCAAATGAATATTGTTCATGGTTAATCCTCTTTTTCCTTCTAATTTTTGGAGGAAACCCTTTTTGATGTGAAAAAGTATCATAAAACTTACTATCATCAAAGTATGAGACTAAGTTTGAATCCTTACCAGAAGAAGTTTGTTTGGAAGATTTTGACAGCCTGTTGATAAGATCCTTGTATCCTTCAATTATCAGATTGAGGTTGCCCTTCATGTCTCCATTGTTGTTTTCACTTCCTGGTACCTTTTTCACATGTTGAACATCATCCTTCACCTTAAGTTGAGAAGGACTTTTCTGAAATCTCCTTGACCGATTTGTATTAATTCTACAATTAGTTCGAACATTCGATGAGCAGATTGAACTGACTTTCCTGGAAGAATTCACAGGGTGAGTACTAAAACCAATAGGTTTAGACATACAAATATCAGTTACACCTTTGAGTATTAAATCTAAGGTGTGTTGAAGTCGACCAAAATAATTTTCATTCAACCTCAGTTTGCTCTTCCGTTGAACATGTCATTTTGAATCACAAAAGAGACGTACTTTCTGATCACCAGAGTGATTAGAGTGTGTAGGATTAGTAACATCGTTAGAAGATTTCTTCCTTCCGTGAGATGTGGTGATTCATTGATTAGGGGAAGAAGCAACCACATCTTTAGCAAGCGGAAGGGTTTGCAGTGTAGCTTCTGAAACATGTTTCAATAGAGAAACATGATTACAAGTAGTCATATTTTCCATCATCATTGTTGAATCAGAAATGATTGGTATAGTGGACTCCATAGAGCATCCTTTACATTGAATAGATAGATTACTCAATAGACGTATTACTCAATAGACGTTCTATTTCCAGAGCATCTTCCTTGAGTTTAGCCTCGAGTAAGGTTTGAGATGAACAAACTACATCATTTTCCTCATGAAGAACCCTTAATTGGGAATCACGATCTTTTATCATACCAATCATCGTATTGACCTTGTGTTTCAGCCTATTGATTTCAACTGCCTGGATTCTAACAAGTATTAGAACCACTGTACTCTCTTGGACTGCTTCCATTTCTACTTCAGAGTCAGACTCGTCAGTAAGATAGTCAGGGTAACACAATTCAATACTTGTCTGTTTCATAGGAACATAATGTTCATCTATATGCGAGATCGAAAAGTCTTTATCTTTAATAGATTTCACAGAAATAGAAATTTTGTCTCTGGTGATGCGTTTGTCAGAGATAGCACTACTGTCCATAGAGTCAGATTGCTACAAACACAGACTTATGAGGTCTTAAACGTGTTTGCCTGCTCTAATACCAATTGAAAAAGCGGGGGGTCTAACAACGACACCCAATATTTCGTTAGGTAATCTGTATGGACTAACTCCAATATAATTCCAAGGGAATCAACTAGACAGTCGGACTCAATCAAGGAAAATATATCCAAGAGTTATATCTCTGTTTCTCAATATAATCAACAAATCAAACAGATAGAATCTGTGAGCCTAATTATTATGAGAAACGACTTGAACGGTACCAAAGATCAATGTTCAAGTGTCAATTAATTTCAATCAACAACCAAAGGTTGGATTTACCAATTGATTGAACTACGCACAACCTGTGATATTTCAGTTATATAAATAAATATAATGCGGAAAAGAAATAGCACAGACACTATAAGTTTTGTTAACGAGGAAACCGCAAATGCAGAAAAACCCCGGGACCTAGTCCAGATTCGAACACCACACTGTATTAAGCCGCTACAGACTCTAGCATACTACAAGTTAAATTCGGACTGGAATGTAGTTGAGCCCTAACCAATCTCACACTGATTAAGGTATAGTCATGTTCCTTACATTTCTGAATCCCAGTAGGATTCTACGTACTTGATTCCGTTAGTTGATCTCACCCACAACTAAGAGTTGCTACGACCCAAAGTCGAAGACTTGATAAACAAATCTATCTCCCATAGGAAAAGTCTATTCTGATAGATAAATTTGTCTCCCACAGAAATACCTACGAAGTTTTTGTTCGTCTTTTGATAAATCAAGGTGAACAGGAACCAATTGATAATCCGGTCTTATATTCCCGAATAACAGCCTAGAAATATCAATCACCTCACAATAACTTAATTATATGGTAGTAGAACAAGATATTGTGGAATCACAAAGAATGAGACGAAGAGCTTTGTGATTACTTTTTATATCTTACCTATCAGAGATAAATCTCGAGCAAATCTTAGAGAAGATAGTACTCAATACGATTGAATAAGTAAGAACAGAACACGCAACTATAGAGAAAATAGTTGGGTTTGGCTTTAGAATCCCAATGAAGTATTTAAGTCGTTAACCTATAATGGTTTTAGGAAAAACTTAGGTTAAAGGAGAATCGACTCTAGTGGCAACTAGTATCTCACAGGAGGTGTGGGGATTAGGTTTCCCAGTTGCTAGAGTTCTCCCTTATATAGTCTTCAAATCAGGGTTTGATAACTTTGTAACAAAGTAATCAATATTCACCGTTGGATGAAACCTGATTTAAGATTCAAGCTAATATATTTCCACAGTTAGATGGTATTAGATTGTTATACACAAATGAAATATACTTTCATTTAGATATGGGTATCCGTACCTAAACGTGTATATTGAATTGGCTCAATAACAGTTAACCGAAGTTAGCCACATGAACACTTTTGTGTTAACCATGTTCATCTTAGCACTTCTAGATCAAATGATGATCAAATGAGTCTAATTGTGTTAATCATAGAGTTGTTCAATTGTTTATATTCTCATAGAAGTATACAAGACACAATTGAAGCAACATCAGATTTATTCAAAAGAATAAGTTCATGAACACTTTAGTCACGGTTTGCAAAGATTGGATTCCTTAATATATAAATGTATTTGTTCATGAGTATGAAAACATACTTAGCCGATTTTAGAACTTAACCACAGAAGTTTGCAAACGGGTACGTAAACTTAAGTTCCGGACTTGATCCTTTTCGACAGTTCGCAAACGTGTACGCATACTGTCGTTCCGGACCGAACTCAGGTGAATAAGTTTGCAAACGGGTACACAACCTTAGTTCTCGGACTTTGACAGTTAAAACTGTTCGCGTATGGGTATGCATAATTGGTTCCCAGGCCTGAATCACTTTTACAATAGTTTGTATACGGGTATGCATACTGTGCTATATCCAGACAATGATTAATTGTTCTAAACTCCCATTTCAATCATTGAAACATTCTTAGAAGACGACAATAGCTGTCTCACACAAACTATTAGCTTATAAGAAATTTTCAAGTGATCGAATGATCAATACAAACCATTCCGAGTCTACATCAAATGACTGTCTCACACAAATCATGTAAGATGTTAGCAGGCGATTTTCATATGATTATCTTTTGACTGTCGTCAAGAATAATGATAAATGTAGTTAAATTAAAAAGCTTTCCAACACATATTTCGAGAAAAATATAAGCGAGTTAAACTCAGCTCGAAATATCAAATGTGTATAATGTAAAGTCTATATAGCTATACGACTTAGTCTCAATAGGAAATAAAATAGAATAGACTTCTGAGTGAATAATGAGTTCAAGTCTCCACATACCTTTTGTTGATGAAGTTCCACAAGCTCCCCTTAGTAGTTATTCGTCTTCAATCGATGAACGCCTTGAAGTCTAAAGCTAAACTACACATTCTATCATAATCCGAGACATAGCTATAAGTAGACTAGAAATCATGACTTATAGTTTTGACAACTAAACTTGACAAACAAGCTTTAGATAGAAACGTGCTAGGCACCTAATATTATACATGCTTCATATCATTTTGTAGGTGTTTACAGTATCTTGTTGCACTTTTGCCAATATTTGTGCCAAATTGTGTATTTTGTTTTTCTTGTTCGTTGTGAGTAAATGTGTGGTAATTGTTCCTGATTTTTTGTTCTGTAATGCTAGGGGAATGAAACAATGGAGTGAACATGGGATCTGCACAAAGTTGAGCTGCTATGCTTTGTCGAGCTAGATATCAAGTCGGCTTTAAGGAGATACGTGCAATGGAGAATGCAGTCGGGGTGCGAGCAGATTTATGAAGTGAATGGAACCAGCTGTGAACAAGAAGTTCAAGAATAAGAAATCTTTGATCTTGAAAGAAGTTAATGGGCCGAAGTTCAAGTGCTAAAAATGATTTGGGAAATAATATGAACCAGGTCCAAGTTTCACTCTCAAACCAAAAACAAGATACTAATGGTTTACACCCAAACAGACTCCAAACCCCTATTTCATTTTGTCATCATCAGAAACAATTCCCATTCTATCATACGCCTCTGATAACTCCCTGTCAAATGTCTACCATAACTTTGCCAATATCATCACACCAGACACCACATCCCTCTCTTACCCAGAAACATCACCATCCATGTATCTTCTCCATCTCTCTCTGTCGAAACCATGCCCTAATTCTATCTCCCTGATCAATCAGATGACCAGTTCGTACTCCTTCTATGATACTCAATCTCAACCTAACCCTAGACTATGAATCTAACAAGAATAGGTCGGCTAATTGGTTCTCAAAAGTGACTGAATTGACAAGCTAGGTCTGAAATTGTTGTTCCTTCAAACACCAATAAACAAAAGCAGCAAGAATGGCAAGCAAATGGACTTAATTTCATCTCTGCAACACCAACAAAGTCAGGCGGCGTTGTAAGGTGACGGTGGAGGACACAAGCAACAGGGGTTTTCAATCAAGGTCTTAATTTCTAATTCTCTGCAACACTTAACTTCATCACCCCTCCTCTACTGTTAGAAGCATCATTTGGAGTCTAAATCAATGTTTGGAGACATGGAAACAAATTCAGTAGGCACTGTGAGGCGGTTGTGTACATTGAGTCAGCTGCAATGGTGAGTTTTGAGAACAAAATCCCTGAATTTTATATTGGTTCTGTTGATATTAGGGATTGGGAAAAGAGGGAGAAATCTATGTATAAAATGAGGGGTTATGTTGTGTAATGGGGTATGCAGTGAGTTAGGAGAGCAGAACTTAGTTTTCATCTCTTGCTTTTGTTGTTGAGTGACTTAATAGAACTCAGTTGAAAAGAGAAGAGCCTGCATTTTATGAATATCAAAACTTCATCTTTTTCTATCAAAGCCATGTTCTAACTTTATTAGCTAGGGCTTTGATGAATCCCTTAGCTTACTGCTAGTTTCTTATGTTAATGAAAATATTCTTGTAGAGCTTAATTGAATAGGATTCAGTTTAGTCTTTATGTTGCAACTTATAACTTTCACCTAGTACGTCTTGCATCCTAGGTTGTTAGATCAATTATTTGTTGTTGCATCAACTCATGCTTCACTGGATGTTTTCAATTTGTGATTAGTTGTACCCTAATAAGATAACTAATACTAGGGATTAATACCTTAGTTGTGACTAAACTATCCTTCTTTGAAACCCTTTTGGAAAGGCGAAAGACTCGTATCTTCACCGCTGATTCGTTACAAGGGATAAGAACAATTTCTGTAACTAAATTTTCTAGAAGTTAAGTGGTGAATTCAACTGCCTTAGTGCCTTTCACTTGTCTGTTTTCAACTCTCCTTGCATCCATATTTCCATTTCACTTTTCTAGTTTAAATCTCCATAACAAACATCTAGTCGTTTCGACAACCCCTTGTTTGATCTAAATTGGTAAAGCAAATCTTTAAAATTTAACGTTACACCAACCTAGTCTCATTGGGTTCGACCCGTATTTTCCCTGTTTACATTGTTGACACCGTGCACTTGCGGTTTAGTATAATTGTAGGTATCTCTTCTTAGCCTACCAAGTTTTTGGCGCCGCTGCCGGGGACTCGGTAGCGGTGTAGTGAATCTGTAGTGTTGATGCCTACTAGTTTTTAGTTTAATCTTGTACATATTTGTTTGGATTCTTTTTGTTTTCAGTCCCTTATAGTGTAGCTTAGTAGTCAACCCATCTGTCTATATATTTTCATCTTATCTTTTTAGTATTCGCTGTAGCTTAGTTTTTGCTTCTGTTGTACTTCCTAGTTTTGTAAGCATATTGCCATCTATAGCTAACTTTACAAGGTTTTCAACTTAATTCTGTAAATATATGTTTAGATGTTAGCTTCCCTGTTATTGTAGTGTAACTTAGCATTAATACACTTTGTCATACATTCTGCATCTTTTAGTTTTCTTTCAAGCTAGTTCACCTGTATCCTGCATCATACAATATCTTGTAGCATTCTGTAGCTTAGCTATAATTTTAAAGCTTCCTGTTGTTTCTCTTGATTAGTTAAAGCTGCTTTCACTCAATCTCTGTAATTAGTGTATTCTATCATCTGCATTTTAGCCCGTATATACTAGTTAGCTACATCTCATAATAGTCTGCATTTTGTTGTTAGTATTTGCTGCATTTTTTTTTTTTTTTTTTTTTTGCATCTTCAGTCTACTAGTTTTCAGTTTAGTTTTGTATATATGTTCTTGAATTTTTCTGCTTACTTGCTATTGTTAGTATAGTTTAGTTGTTTCGTCCATCTGTCTGTGTAACTGCATCTCACTATGTTTTAAACTTTCTGTCATTGCATTTTGTTATACGGCATTCTCATGGCTGCATCTACCTAAGTTTCTTTCAATTTCTGTCTTAATCACATGCATCCCAGATTCTTAGTTGCATCTCTATTTTGCATTCCTATAGTTTCAGTCAATTTCATCTGCATCTTAGCTGTAGCTATAATTTCAGTCACATACCTGCATTTTTTTTAGTCCTTTTTGTTAGTTAGTCAAGTTTTGCATCATTGTCCTGTACCTGCCCATCCCTGCAAGTCAACTTCAGTTTTGGTCAGTTTAATCTGCATCCCATAGTAGTTTGCATCTAGTCATATCCTGAACTTGTATCCTACTATTGTAGTTTAGTCTAGACATAATAAACCATTTGTTAGATACTCTGCATCGTGTTTCATCTGCAATCTGTAACTTAGTTTGTACATTGGTTAATTCTCTTGGTTTTATAACCTTCAGCATACTGCCATCTGAAAATTTCAATTTAATTGTGTTTCTGTAATTTGTAATCTGCATCTTGTCACTTTGTACATAAGGTATTCTAGTAGTTGATATATTTTAGCATAACTTAGTTAGTATAACAATCATATGATAGTCTTATTCAAACAAAAAAAAAAATCAGTCATCAAGAACCAAGTCTTTGTCTATAAGTGCCGTGTGTTGTTTATTTGTTGATTACCTATTACTTTACTCAGTACTTGGTTTAGTTACAATTTGTAGAATTCAGTTTACCAGCTTTTGACTCAAGCCTGCAAAGTCTGATTTACTCCCATTTCAGTTATGTTGTAGCATCCATTCTAAGATTGCTAAAATTCTCATTGTACTAGCTGATTTTTGCGTAGTAGTAGGAGTTACTTAGCTTTGCATCTCTTCATCTTTTTATTAGCTTATTACCATTGTCCTGCATCTGGTTAAGTCAGTTGTAATTATCCACATCCTAAAGTTTGTTTGCTAAGTTGTTTTAATTCTTTCCAGTTTCATATCTTGTACTATATCATCCTGTGAGTCAATGTTATCTATGCATTGTTTAAGTTCAGGTTCCTGTAGGATTGCATTGTTTAGTTGATCATTGTTACATTGTCAATACCTGCTAGTTCATTCCGTATTAGGCTTAGTACAATTGTTAAAATTCAGTTCCCAGCTTTCGAACCTGAATACGAAAAGTTTGATCTGTCCACATCTCTGCAGCACTGCAATAGCCATGTTAGATTGCTAAAACCCTTATCTGTGCTAGCATTTTTGAGCAGTTCTAGGTGTTGCGAAGCAGTCGCTTCACTTACTGTTTGAAAGTTCTTACTGTTGTTGTTAACTTAGATTTGTAGTTTTAATGAAAATCGCATTTGTAGTTAAGCATCCATAGAAATTAGCATAGGGCAGAGTAAGTAATTACATTTCATCATCCTGTAATATATCTGTACAATCATTCTAGCTACTCATTCCTGTCATTTCCCTGTAATATATCATCTTGCATCCTGTAGTAGGTCATGGTTATTAGCTGCATCATTTAGATGCACTTTGCATTCCATTTCCGTTCATGGTTACCATCTCCCAGTAAATCTTCATTCCAGCACATCTGCATTTCATCTGTTTTTGCTAATCGCATTCTGTCAGTCATAGACAACCAAAGTGGAATCATCTGAAATCATTGTCAAACTGTAGATCCTTCACAGTCAATTAAAATTGGTCTTGATAACTCCTTATCTGTGTTGTTATTGTACAACTTCTTATACTGATAATCTCTTTGAGCAACCAGGTGCTTGTGATACTGCAATGTGGATCAAAGAAAGGGGATAAGAAGTAGAAGCAAATCCGTGGCGTGCCTAAACCTGGTTATACTGGCGGAATCGTTCTCGAAACTTGTTGTCTGTGATAATTGTGTAAATGATATACCATGTTTGCTTGCTGAACTAGATACTTCATATATCATTATCCAACCCTTACAACGTATGGTACCCATGAACACGATTCTGTGATATTTGAAGTAGTATCTTTGCTCCCTGAAGTTGTTATTCTGTGATTTTTCATAACATTGTGTCTGTGTGCATTCATCTTCTTAAGTCCTTGTCTCCCTGAATTGTGATTTTCCTGGTTAACTGGGTGTATAACATGTTGAATGGTATGTCTGTTAGGCTATGATTGTGTCTTTTAGAGACCAAACTAATCTTCTAGTTAGAATTCAGCGAGAGGACGTAGTTGAAATCCCTGTTTCTGTTGAAGAAAGACCTGACCAACCTGAGACAATGGGTGAAGAGTTAAATCAACCCCATAGTCTCAAAGATTACATGTACCCCACGAGGACAAGCCAACCCTCTTGTATTGTTCTACCAGAAACTGCTGGTCATTTTGAGTTAAAGGCGAGCACAATACACATGCTCCCTGTGTTTCGAGGGGTTGATGCTGAAAACCCTTACCACCACGTGAGAGATTTTGAGGAAATCTGTGGGACTCCGCGATTCAATCAGTTGACAGAAGAGTCCCTAAAATTGCGTTTGTTTCCTTTTTCTTTGAAGGAAAAAGCCAAATCTTGGCTATATGCTTTGCGGCCTCAGTCCATTAGAACTTGGGATGAACTTACGAAAGAATTTTTCAAAAAGTTCTTCCCAAATCACAAAACAGCCACCATTCGTCAGGATATCAATAGTTTTGTTCAACTAGATGGTGAGACATTGTTTAAGTACCTAGAGCGTTTTAATGATTTGTTACTCCAATGTTCTCACCATGGTTTCGAGCAGTGGAGACTCTCAACAATTTTTTATGAAGGGTTGGATTTTTCCACTCGATCCATGGTTGAAGCAATGTGCAATGGTAAGTTCACAGATAAAAGTGCTGACGAGTCGTGGGCCTTTTTACATGAAGTTGCCGAGAAAACTCAGCAATGGAAGTTTGTTAGAGAACCTAAGAAGTCGACCAACAAGGGTAGTGTTCATAAGATAGAGTCTGACTTTGAGGGTAATGCTAAAATAACATCATTGGCTAGGAGAGTTGAGGCTTTAGAACTAGAGAAAAACATAAAATCTCATGCTACTACTTCATGTAACCAGGTTGAGGTTTCTGTTTGTGTTGTGTGTAATAGTTCAGATCATATTGTTGAATTTTGCCCACAATTGCATGCATTTCAAGACTCCAGACCTGAACAAGCTAATGTTTTGTATCAAAAGCACGAGAATAACCCCTATTCTCAAACATATAACCCAGGGTGGAGGAACCACTGGTGTGAATTTTAAGTTGTAGTGAAAGTGGTGAGAAAAGTTCGTTCAACTCGGGCTTGTGAAGGATTTTTGAAAATTAAATAAAATTGTTTCAATAATAATAAGAAAGTACCAAGACTCTGGATTCCACCATTGACCAATTAATTGATAAAATCTAATCAATATTCATGCAATATTCTTCTTTAAAGTGATTCTAATATTTGCCTCTAATAGATTTTTGAAGTAGAAGTTGTAATCACAAAGCATGAAACATCAAAAGTGTCAAAACCTAGCATGTTCCATCAAAACAATTCACAACCACTCAATAAAAACCAATTTTTCTTTTAAGTTCTATGCAAAAAAATCATGTAAAATAATTGCAATAAATAAT
>JAJJMB010006306.1:1499246-1519919 GCA_023531105.1 Papaver atlanticum
CTCCAAAATACACCTACAAGGGATAAAATACCAAAATTAGTACAAAAATGGGTACTAACATTATACATAAAAGAGATGAAAATAGACACATAAATGCGTCTATCAACCACCCTAACTTTTCATGGTCCAAGGGCCCTGTACAAGGGGGTGAATCAGGAAAGGCACAAGGATATTCCTATCCTAGAAACCTCCAGGTACAATCATACACACATCATCCTTCTGAGAAAAAATTGTCTAGCATTGAAGAAAGTGTCGGTCTGTTGACCCAAAATCTTTTGCAAATTCAGAAGGCCACTGACCAACGTTTTACTAGTCTAGATAAGATGGGTCAGATCTGTGATGCGCTTAATGAAGGGGAAAAGGGTAAGTTCCCAAGTCAACCTCAACAAAATCCGAAAGGCGCATTCCAGGCAAGTACTTCTACTTGTAATGAATCTTCGCATGACCAGTTGAACTCTGTTACTACTCTCCGAAGTGGTAAAGTAGTTGATAACAAGGTAGACATGCCAGAGAAGAGTAAGTCTGAATCAGACTCACCATTGCATAAAACACCACAAAACACAACAACTATAAAAAATGAATCTGAACCTATTTTTGAATCCAAAAGTTCTGTTGATGTTTCTATGCCTTCTAACATGCCTGTAGCTCCTTTCCCTCAAAGGTTAGAGCAGCAAAAGTAGGGAGCGCAGTATCACGAGATATTGGAATTGTTCAAACGAGTTAACATCAACATTCCATTTCTCGAAGCAATTAAGCAGATTTCTGCTTATGCGAAATTCCTTAAGGACCTTTGTACACAAAAGCGAAAGCTTAATGTACACAAGCATCCCTTTCTTGCTGAACAGGTAAGTTCCATCATTCAAAATAAGACTCCGCCTAAGTTTAGAGACCCAGGTTGTCCAACAATCTCATGCATGATAGGTGACCATACGGTCAATAAGGCGTTACTAGACTTAGGGTCAAGTGTGAACCTACTGCCATATTCGGTATATGTGCAGTTAGGTCTTGGACAGTTAAAACCAACACTTATAACTCTGCAATTGGCAGACAAATCCGTAAAAATTCCTCGTGGTGTGGTAGAAGATGTTTTGATTAAGGTTGATAAGTTCTATTTTCCTGTGGACTTCATTGTATTAGATACTCAACCTGTACAGAACCCAGACTGTCACATTCCTGTCATTTTGGGATGTCCCTTCTTGGCGACGTCCAATGCAATTATTAATTGTTGTAATGGAGTGTTGAAGTTGTCATTTGGTAACATGACTGTGGAGTTAAATGTTTTCAATGCTAGACAGCAACATTTAGATCTTGATGATGATGATGATGTGCATGAGATTAATATGATCGAGAGTTTAATTCAGGACTCGTTGTCTAATAACATGTCTGTTGATCCTTTGCATGCTTGTTTGAATAATTTTAACTTGGATCTGTTTGATAATGAGTACATAAGTGAAGTGAATTTTTTGCTTGAATCTGCACCTCTCATGGACACCAATAAATGGAAAGCTAGAGTGGATCCACTTCCACTCTCTGAATCCAAGTCTGTCCCATCTCTTGTTGTGCCACCAAAGCTTGAACTGAAACCATTCCCTTATACTCTTAAATATGCATTTTTGGGTTCTTCTAATACTTTGCATGTAATCATTTCGTCTGCTTTAGATATAGAACAGGAGAGTAATCTTTTAGAAGTACTTAGAGAGCATAAAGAAGCCTTAGGATGGACAATCTCAGATATTAAAGGCATAAGCCCTACAGTCTGTATGCATAACATAAATCTTGAAGATAATGCTAAAACATCTAGGGAAATGCAGAGGCGACTTAATCCTAACATGAAAAAAGTTGTTAGGGGTGAGATCCTTAAGCTTCTTAATGCGGGTATCATATACCCGATTTCAGATAACAAATGGGTTAGTCCCATTCAGGTTGTGCCGAAAAAGTCAGGCATTACTATAGTTCAAAATGATAAAGATGAGTTAGTTCCTACTCGAGTAACCACAGGGTGGCGAGTTTGCATCAATTATAGGTAGTTGAATGTAGTTACAAGGAAAGATCACTTCCCTCTCCCTTTCATAGATCAAATGTTAGAAAAGTTATCTGGACATAGTCATTACTGTTTCTTAGACGGCTATTTTGGTTACAACCAGATTCACATAGCACCCGAAGACCAGGAAAAGACTACATTCACATGTCCATATGATACATTTGTTTATCGTCGCATGCCTTTTGGGTTGTGTAATGCACCTGCTACATTTCAACGTTGTATGATGAGCATTTTTTCTGACATGGTTGAAAAATTTCTTGAGATATTCATGGATGATTTTTCTGTCTTTGGGTCTTCATTTGATGAATGTTTGCATCATCTTGCACTTGTCTTGATCAGATGTAAAGAAAAGAACCTAATTTTAACTGGGAAAAATGCCATTTCATGGTTCAGTCAGGCATAGTCTTAGGACATATCATCTCTGCAAAAGGCATAGAAGTTGATAGAGCAAAAGTCGACCTTATCCAACACCTTCAGCAACCTCGCTCTGTGAGGGAGGTTAGATCATTTTTAGGCCATGTTGGTTTCTACCGTAGATTCATTAAAGATTTCAGTAAGATCTCAAGACCACTGTGTAATCTACTTGGTAAAGATGTTGCATTTGTGTTTGATGATGCTTGTGTGCATGCATGGTAAGAACTCAAAACTCTTCTAACTCCAGCCCCTATAGTCCGACTACCTGACTGGAAGTTTCCGTTTGAAATCATGTGTGACGCATCTGATTTTGTTGTTGGTGCTATTTTAGGACAACGCGTCGATAAGCTTCCCTATGTGATATACTATGCTAGCAAGACTCTTAATGATGCTCAACTTAACTACTCAACTACTGAGAAGGAATTGTTTGTTGTTGTTTTTGCATTGGACAAGTTTAGGTCATACTTTCTAGGGTCTAAGGTCATCATATACACTGATCATGCTGCTCTGAAATTCTTTCTTTCTAAGAAGGATGCTAAAGCCCGTCTTATCCGATGGATACTGTTATTGTAGGAATTCGAGATAAGAAAGGTTCGGAAAATGTTGTGCTGATCATTTTTCTAGATTAAATGTTGAGTCTGTGCATATTAGAGAGTCATTTCCTGATGAACAATTAATGCTTGTGTCTGAGTTTTCTTGGTTTGCTGACATTGTGAACAATCTTTCCATGGAAAGAATGCATTTGCATTGGTCAAGACAAGATCATTGTAAGTTCTTGGCTGAAGTTAAACACTTCTTTTGGGATGACCCATACCTGTTTAAGTATTGCCCGGACCAAATCATTAGGAGATGTATCCCCAACAATGAACAGAAAGATGTGATATCTTTTTGTCATGACCAAACCTGTGGAGGTCATTTCAGTGCCAAGAAGACTGCTACAAAAGTCTTGCAAAGTGGGTTTTATTGGCCATAGTTGTTCAAAGACTGTCATGCTTATTGTATTGCTTGTGAACGTTGTCAGAAACTAGGAAGTATTTCCAAGAGAAACATGATGCCATTGCACCCTATTTTGATTGTTAAATTGTTTGATGTGTGGGGAATTGACTTCATGGGTCCGTTTCCTAATTCTGAAGGTAAGCTATACATCCTTGTTGCTGTTGATTATGTTTCTAAGTGGGTAGAAGCAATTGCGACCAAAATAAATGACCATAGGGTGGTTATTTCCTTCTTAAAAGAAAGCATATTTTCTCATTTTGGCACTCCTAGAGCTATAATTAGTGACGGTGGTTCACATTTTTGCAATAGATCTTTTGAGGCATTAGTACGCAAGTATGGCATAACTCATAAAGTCGCAACCCCATACCATCCACAGACCAGTGGCCAAGTAGAGGTTTCTAATAGGGAGATTAAGCATATTCTTGAAAAGACGGTTAATCCGTCTAGAAAAGATTGGTATTTGAGATTGAATGATGCTTTATGGGCTTATAGAATAGCATATAAAACTCATATTGGCATGTCTCCGTACAGACTTGTGTATGGCAAACCTTGTCATTTACCTGTTGAACTAGAACATCGAGCATATTGGGCAGTTAAGAAACTTAACTTTTCTCTTGATCAGGCAGGTACTCAACGGAAACTTCAACTCAATGATTGGAAGAGCTGGGAAATGATGCTTATGACAGTGCTAAGCTGTACAAGAACAAAATGAAAGTGTTCCATGACAAGTGCATTTTGCGCAAGTCATTTACACCTGGCCAAAAAGTTTTGTTGTACAACTCTCGTTTGCATCTTTTTCCAGGTAAACTGCGTTCTAGATGGACAGGCCCGTTCTTGGTGCGCACAATATTCCCTCATGGAGCTGTAAAACTCGAAGATGTAGCAACGAAGAACATTTTCAAAGTCAATGGCCAGAGACTGAAGCCGTTCCTTGAACCAATTCCACCTGAAATTGAAACAACTGACCTGGCAGATCCCATCTATGTGGATTGAACTGGTTCACCCCTTGTACATACCAGGTTTAGAATTCCATTTTCTTTCTTTTGCTTTCTTTTTCGTTTCAGTTTGCTAGATTAGCTTTTGCTGTATATAATCTTTGTTTTTGTGATATCCACCTTGCTGCTCAACTATCTGGTTTGGAAACACTTTTTGGATCTGGTACTCTCTAACCTCTTCTTTATCTTCATGAACTTCATGGCATGTTATAACTTAGTGAATCCTTAGAAACATTGAGGACACTGTTTAACATAGGTTTGGGGGTGGGAGTAGATATCACATGTACTTTGTAGTGATTTGGTATGCTTGAATCTTGTGAATATATAACATCTTAGAAAAAAAAAATTGAAAAATGAAAAATGGAGCTCATTTACCTTGAATTGTGATACCTGTGCATGTATGATATCTTAGGGTTCTTAGTCTATATGATGAGGCACCCCTGATTCTAGCACACTTCACATGTGATATAGAAATTTTGCACATGCACGATCTACAAAGCGTGTATAGCGTGTTTCATAGGTTAAGTAGGCTGCCAATCATCCAGAATACATAATGAGACTTGACTAGATTGTTCTTTGGTTGGCTGGGATAGAAGTTGGAGGATAGGTTAAGAAAAACAACCGTTGAATTTGACCGGTTGCATCGAAAAGGGCTGCCTCTTGCTAAAAGTGTCATGTAATGTATTTTTCTGTTTTTGTGTAAAGTTATCATGTCATCGTGTGTTTGTATCTCTTATTCCAAAATCAGTTATGAAAAAAAAAATCAGAAAAAAGTCTGAAAAAGAAAAGAAAATTCCAAAGAAGAAAAAAAAAAGAAGTATCCATTGTCTGTTATTATGTTCTATTTCAGTAAAAAAGAGAGTTAATGTTTCTCTCTTGCCTCAAAATAAGAGAGCAGTCAATGTAAATATGCAGTCAATGTTCCTTTTTGTTATATGTTGTAAATAGTATTGTAATAAGCAAGGAGGGTGTAGCCATCGATTTATAACGCGAGTAAGCTTAAATATCACCAACTTTGGAGGTGAACATTCACAATTTTTGTAAAACCAGACAGCTAGCTTGGCTTTGAATTCAGTTTTTAACCTAAAAACTATCTCTTAGTAATTGGCAGTCATAACTTCCTAGAGTAAACCATTCTCTATGCATGTCTAAGGTGATACACTTTACACTCTTATCACATGTCTTTAGTTGTTTCAGTGCTAGAATTGTGCCTTTGAAAGCTAGATTGACATATCCAATTGATGTGAGCTAAAACTGAATGCAGGTATCACTTTCATGGAATCTGAGCTTATATTTTGTCCTAGAACTTTGCGGGTATGTGATAAGCACGTAAGTATGACGCATTTTCACCCATAACTACATTATCTAGGACTCATTTTATTTCTAATAAAGTTGTTTCAAGTCTTTTCTAGGGAATAAGCTCTTACGGTAAAATTGGCTCGAAAAGTGGTGATTTGCACCCCATAAGACAAGTGCTAAAGGGACACCCGTGCAGGATTAGGAAGAGGACATCTTCTTCTCAAATTCAAAAAATAAATTTTGGCGGGAAAACCATTTCTTCTCTGGCAGAATTTTGATCGGATGTTTGGACGTGATTTAGTGAGATTCAATCCCTTAAACTTAGTGGATAGACGTGATATGACTATATAAAGCTGGTATGGGTGTTCATTTGGATCAGAATTGGCTGAATCGTGTCATGGAGCAAAACAGGGCAGCACGTGCATGAGAGAAATATTTCACGGGATTGCATGAGTTTCGGAGAATTTGAACTTGTTCTGAATGTGTATGATGACTAGAGCAACAGTTTGGAGCGTAAATAAGTTATATTTGGAGATTAATCCAGCTGCAAACACGTGGAGAAGCTAAAACAGGAAATTATTGCCGTGAGAATAAAAATAATAAAGAGAAGATTTTTTGAAGTTATGGAGGAGATTCGATGCATCTTTCGGGTATAAATAGATTACCCAGGTCATATAGAAGGGGTGTCGAGAGTTTTGGGTCGAGAGGAGAGCTCAGGAGGCGTGAATCAAGAGTTTTCAGAACTCTGTTGTTGTTGCTGCTGCTGCTCGTGAAGAATAGGGAAACAACGACGGTTTCTTCATCCGTCGTAACGGTTTCTTTAATTGGTTGTAACAGTTTTTTCAACTGGTTTGCAACATTTATCTTTATTGTAACAGTTTCTTCATCCTCTTCTGCAACATTTATCTTCAGATTTGTAACGATTATCTTCATCATAACAATTGAGAGTTGAAACAATCGGTCTATAACGCACCCGTGCTGTTGCAGATTTCCTGTTTCATTATTTTCTCTTCTTGTAAACACTTTTTGAGCCATGAATACATATTTTGAGTGTGTTTTCGACATGATGAGTTAAACCCCAACACTGGGACGACAGAGGAGGCCGAACTTCATACATGGGTAAATTTGTTTTATTATTTTTTATGACTTTTGCACTAATATTAATTGAAATATAATTTTGATTAATTAGTTATTATTTTATTAGATGGGTCATGCTTGCTTAGATGTTTGATGTCCCATGCTTACGATTTATAACTAATGTTTTTATAATCTACCTTGGCAAAAATAAGAGTCCATGTTTACATTTCTTGAGCTAAAATTGTTGAGAATAAATAATTGAACCTTATGTTATGAAGATTGGCGAATCCTTAGTTCCAGTACCTCTTGCACCATTTGTAATATTATTGTATATTTTTATTAAATTTAAAAACTTGAATCTTCACAAGTCTTAGAGTTCGAATCATTTTTACTACAACTTCAAAATTACATCAGTATGTTCTAAGCAAACTCTCGCGAGACTTCAACTCGTCCACTAGGGACACTTAGTGGTTTAAAAGGCTTATTGCATTCACTAAATGCAATTGAGAGACCAGCGACAGCGGTGTAGGTAAGACTTTTCTTTTAGTTTTTGTTTTACTCGCGGACGAGCAAAATTCAGGTTTGGGGGTATTTGATAGGCACCTAATATTGTACATGCTTCATATCATTTTGTAGGTGTTTATGGTATCTTGTTGCACTAATTGCCAATATTTGTGCCAAATTATGTATTTTGTTTTTCTTGTTCGTTGTGAGTAAATGTGTGGTAATTGTTCCTGATTTTTGGTTGTGTAATGCTAGGGGAATGAAACAATGGAGTGAACATGGGATCTGCACAAAGTGGAGCTGCTATGCCTTGTCGAGCTAGATGTCAAGTTGGCTTTAAGGAGATATGTGCAATGGAGAAGGTAGTCGGGGTGCGAGCAGATTTATGAAGTGAATGGAACCAGTTGTGAACAAGAAGTTCAAGAAGAAGAAATCTCTGATCTTGAAAGAAGTTAATGGGCCGAAGTTCAAGTGCTAAAAACGATTTGGGAAACAAAATGAACTAGGTCCAAGTTTCACTCTCAAATACCAAAAACAGGATACTCATGGTTTACACCCAAACGGACCCCAAACCCCTCTTTCATTTTGTCATCATCAGAAACAATTCCCATTCTCTCCTACGCCTCCGACAGCTCCCTGTCAAATGTCTACCCTAACTTTTCCAATCTCATCACACCCAACACCACCTCCCTCTCTCACCCAGAAACATCACCATCCATGTATCTTCTCCATCTCTCTCTGTCGAAACCATGCCCTAATTCTATCTCCCTGATCAATCAGATGACCAGTTCGTACTCCTTCTATGATACTCAATCTCAACCTAACCCTAGACTATGAATCTAGTAAGAATAGGTCGGCTAATTGGTTCTCAAGAGTGACTGAATTGACAAGCTAGGTCTGAAATTGTTGTTCTTCAAACACCAACAAACAACAGCAGCAAGAATGACAAGCAAATGGACTGAATTTCATCTTTGCAACACCAACAAAGTTAGGCGGCATTGTAAGGTGACGGTGGAGGACACAAGCAATAGGGGTTGTCAATCAAGGTCTTAATTTCTAATTCTCTGCAGCACTCAACTTCATCACCCCTCCTCTACTGTTAGAAGCATCATGTGGAGTCTAAATCAATGTTTGGAGACATGGAGATAAATTCAGTAGGCACTGTGAGGCGGATATGTACATTGAGTCAGCTGCAATGGTGAGTTTCGAGAACAAAATCCCTGAATTTTATATTGTTTCTGTTGATATTAGGGATTGAGAAAAGGGGGAGAAATCTATGTATAAAATGACGGGTTATGTTGTGTAATGGGGTATGCAGTGAGTGAGGAGAGAAGAACTTAGTTTTCATCTCTTGCTTTTGTTGTTGAGTGACTTAGTAGAACTCAGTTGAAAAGAGAAGAGCCTGTATTTTATGAATATCAAAACTTCATCTGTTTCTATCAAAGCCATGTTCTAACTTTCTTAGCTAGGGCTTGGATGAATCCCTTAGCTTACTGCTAGTTTCTTATGTTAATGAAAATGTTCTTGTAAAGCTTAATTGAATAGGATTCAGTTTAGTATTTATGTTGCAACTTATAACTTTCACCTAGTATGTCTTGCATCCTAGGTTGTTAGATCAATTATTTGTTGTTGCATCAACTCATGCTTCACTGGATGTTTTCAATTTTTGATTATTTGTACCTAATAAGACAACTAATACTAGGGATTGATACCTTAGTTGTGACTAAACTATCCATCTTTGAAACCCTTTTGGAAAGGCGAAAGACTCGTATCTTCACCACTAATCTGTTATAAGGGATAAGAACAATTTCTATAACTAAATTTTCTAGTAGAAGTTAAGTGGTGAATTCAACTGCCTTAGTGCCTTTCACTTGTCTGTTTTCAACTCTCCTTGTATCCATATTTCCATTTCACTTTTCTAGTTTAAATCTCCATAACAAACATCTAGTCGTTTCGACAACCCCTTGTTTGATCTAAATTGGTAAAGCAAATCTCTAAAAGTTAATGTTACACCGACCTAGTCTCTGTGGGTTCGACCCGTATTTTCCCTGTTTACATTGTTGACACTGTGCACTTGCGGTTTAGTATAATTGTAGGTATCTCTTCTTAGCCTACCAAAACGCTTGCGAGTTCGACCGAGCCGTGCTCTAACAGTTACAATTGTAATGAAAACTGGCATCATGGTTATCATTATAAACTCAAGCATTGTTCTTAATTGAAGGGAATGATATCAAAAACCCAACAGTCACATACAATTTGAATTGGAGGATTAAAAGGAACCATAAAAAATAAATAGAGATTATCATTATGGAGTTAATTTGCGCATGGGTCACTAATATCTGCATGTGTTAGTTTTTTGGTCTTAAGTTTGTCCACTTTAGCATTTGGGTTGTTGATCTGTTAGCTAACTAGTGGTTTTGGTCAAATTGTTAGTTATAGTTAACTTCAGTTAGTTAAAATATTTACAAAGTTGCTAGTCTGATAATTGTTACAACCAATTTAGACCGATCACTTTTAACAATAGATAAATGATACATGGTAAGTCCTGAACCTTTCAGAGTTCGCTCACATTTGTAGCTTAACATATGAAGTAGTGGTTGTGTAGCTCCTAATACTTGAATGGCAGTTTGGTTCTTCATCCAAAACCAAATTACAGTGTTCCAGTTGCATGTTCTTGTAATTCTGGAAACCCACCTTTCAACACTTTTGTTAGTAACAGAGCAATTTTTGACCGTACAATTTACTTTGTTAACCTTTTGTAGTGAAAAATTTACTAAAATTTCAGCGACGTTGATTTGGATAGCAATGCAAGAAATCGATAGTAGATATAGGGACAGAAGTAACTTCAGAGCATATATTAAAATCCTAATTGAATTTGTGAAGGATCCGGATCATGGGACTCTTAGTTTTGACACACGGTTTAAACAAAGCTTCTAAACCGTCTATTAGGTTTCATCTAACGGTGTTTATAGCTAATAACGTGAAATCTGCTTTAATTCAAAAACTTAATACAACTCAAGCCAAGCTAAGCCAAGCCAAAATTTTAATTTGATGCGGGATTTAAATAATTTTCTTGTAATTTTCTGAATAAACTTATCCATGACTCTTTGACTTTCAAAAAGAAAGTATTATTCATCTTCTCATCAAAAGTTTTTGGGTAGCACTGGTTAAAAGTTTTTGGGTTGCACTTTACTAGTGAGCACGAGACTGTTCCTTGAAAATATTATTTGTTATTTTGATTGGAACGAAAATAATTGTTATTGATTGGTACATGTATTGAAGATTATGCTTTAAAAAAATCTATTGAAGATTAAACAGTTTCCAGCAACTGTTACAGTGATCACAAACGTTCCAATTCTATATTTATTTTAATTTTGTATGTTTGTTTTTTAATTGATTATCCTAAGGTATGCTTTATCGATATGCCGCATCAGTGTGATTTATGCACTGCCCTCAGTGAAATAATTGATTACATTATAATTCACTGTCCATTAGCTTATCAAGTTTGGTCTCTACAAAAATTTCGACAGTTTGTCAAATAGTTGGAATTCGTTATTTGTATGAGACCCCATGATTAGTTTTTCTGCTTTATGATTCTCGGTTCTTGTAATATATATTTAATCACAAATAAACAAATTTCAAATTCACAAAGCTAAGTATGATAATTCAAGCAGTCAAACAAATAACAACCACGTATAAATCAAAATGAAAACCCAAGTTTTCTCGAAGTTCAGATAGATAACAACCAATATCAAAATGCATGTGTAGTTACAAAAAAATGAATAGCTCCCACTTCAGTTTAGTTTACTTTTTATTTTAGAGAAAAAACCTATGCCCGTATACCGTACCTATTAAAGTTTTTAGAGAAATAATACTTAATGATAATCATATAGGCAAAAAAACAAAGGGAGAACTTCACATGACTAGAAATCAAGATAAAGACTGTAATTGTTCCCAAAATTGAACAGGGAATCAAGCAAAAGATGAAAACATTGGTAGATATCTTCGAGAAGTTACAACAAAAAGATATACAAGTTTCCTTATTTATCTTAATCTCGTACCAAATTAAGTTGTTGGCTTGGATAGGCTGAAGCCGTATAAAGTTTTTGAATTAAACAGATGCCACGTCACTAGACATAAACACCGTTGAATGAAACCTAACAGACGGCTTAGAAGTTCTGTTTAAAGTATGTGTCAAAACTAAGAATCCCATGATCCAGACCCATTTGTGAATCGATATCATCTTAGTTATTGATCGTAAAGTTGAGAACTTTTAATTTTTTGACAATCACGTCTTCTTCTTCAAACGAATTGAGATTTATGGCTTCGGTTTCTGATAATGAAGATGATAAATAAAAAGCTAGATGTGTTGAAAATGATGAAGATGTAGCATAATCGTTCTTGTTACATTATAAAGCAAACACAAACTTAAAAGAAATCAACTTTCCTAACTTAAATATCTGACTAAGGCTACATATCGCCCGATCGGCTCGGTTTGTAACTAAAACCATCGACCGAGACGCATATATGCCGAATTTCATTATCAAAACCATCATTGAACCAACCTGATTATGGTTTGGTTTTGGACCGACCCGAATTTGCTCGGTTAGTGACGGGTTTTTCAACGTCTTTTACCTATGATGTTATGATCTTTCACAATTCACACACGGTTCGATTTGGTTCGCCAGTGACGGGTTTTCCAACGGCTTTCACATATCTACTGGAGTATTATGGTGCACAAATTATATAATCAAAAGAGAGTTAAAAGAACCAAAAGAGATTTTTTTTTGCCTCAATGGAAGCCTAAATAGGAGTTTTGTTTTCCCTTTGCCACGTGCTGCAATTAATATGCAACTGTTGTTAGAGCACTACTCGGACGAACCCGCAAGTTTTTTTTATCTCAAGCTTGTTGTCAACAATAGTATCACAAAACTATATCTTGATTTCTAGTCTACTTAGGTCAAGCCTCGGACCAGGTTAAATTATGGTAGTTGAGTATCAGACATCACTTTATAATCCCCGAAGAGTGAATACTAAAGATCAAATGAACACATTTGGAGAACTTCATCAACAAAGAGGTATGTGAAGACTGAACCATTTTATTTACTCACAAGTGTTACCATTCTATCAATATGAAACTATGTCATATGACTTCTAGTATATATTACAAATAAGAAGTTTCGAGTCAAGCTTGTCTTATTAAACATCTCGAAATATAATAGTTGTTCATATACTTGACAAACTTAATTAGTTAAGAACAATTTATTCTTCATGAACTATTTTGATTCAAGTTAATCATTTGAAGATTGCCCAAGCAATGGTGTTCATTATTTATGGAAATTGGAAAAGTTTTAAATAAATTAAAGAGAGTTTTCAGAACAACTGAAAATCTTGACACAGGAAGGTACAAGTACCGTCGTTATCTGAGTTCCAGAATAGGGGAAGTTACACGTACCCAGTACACATATACCTTAGTTCAAAGTTCGTGTAAAGGGGTAAGGTACACGTAATGAGTTTTCAAAAATCAAATAAATTAAAGAGAGTTTTCAAAACTACTGAAAATCTTGACAAAGGAAGGTACAAATACCGTCGTTATCTGAGTTCCAGAATTGGGGAAGTTACACGTACCCAGTACGCATAGCCCATAGTTTAGATTTCGTGTAAAGGGGTGAGGTACACGTACCTTAAGGGCCCGAGTTCGTGAATTTCCTTAGGGTACGCATACCCGGTACGAGAACTTTGGCTATCTGAATTCACGAGCTGGTCATAGATACGTGTACCCTATCTCATACCTACCCATATCGAACCTAAGCATATGCATTCTAACTATTTTCTAAAATATGTTTGGCATTGCTATGACTCTCATATATACACCTATAAGATATTTTGAACACTAAATCACTTTGTGTTTGTGTTTCATGATTCAAGTCTTAAGTGTTGAACGAATACGACTTTGCATATTAGTTCACATGCATATTTGCCAAGAATTATCATTATACACGATTCCGGTACCCGGACCATAATGTATATTCTTCAATGTGATTTCAAGACAAAATTTTCACATACTTACATGAACTCCTTACAAGAGTTTCATATAAATATAAAAAGTGTTTGCTTGAATCTCAAATTATCTTAGCTTGAATTCTAAGGAACCCTAGTCTTGAGAATCTATAAATACAAAGACTCAAACAACCAGGAAATTCAATCCATGACACTTCAGTGTCCTAGTTATTTGATAGAGTCATCCTATATATGAACTTAGGTTTCCTTGAGCAGCATAATTAGGTTTACGGCTAAAAGACTTCACTTAGAGATTCGTGAGCCAAGTCCGACTATCTTTACCTTGATTGTTCGGGTATCCTGAACTTGTTCATTCTGTTATCGAGGTTTTAGTAATATCTTTAAGGAATGAGATAGATAGAAATCACAAAGTTCTCTTCATCTTAGACTTTGTGACTCCTCGAGATAGATATCTAAAACTTTTCTTAATTGATCGATGTAAGATTGTTCTTGAGAGGTGGTTGATAATCCAGGCTTCTCAGCTAACTGAGTGTAAGTATTCCGAATTTGTGAGGTTTGCTATCTTTTTTTATTGCAAAAAGATTTCCAAGCCTTGATCTTTGATTTAATGGGAAATCAAATAGGCTTATCTGTTAGAGGAAAATTGGTATTAAAAGTCTTCATTTAGGCTTAAGCAACTCTTCAGTTGTAAAGGACGCTAGCTAAGGTAATCAATTGTGTAGACCCTTGCGAGGTTCAAGAGACGTAAGGAGCATACCTGCAGCTGAATTGCTCGGAAGGTGAATTAGGTTTCAACTATATTCTAGTCCGAAATCTAATAGTATGTTAGTGTCTGTAGCGGCTTAATACAGTTCGGTGTTCAAATCTGGACAAGGTCCCGGGGTTTTTCTGTAGTTACAGTTTTCCTCGTTAACAAAACTTATGATGTTTTGTGTTTTTCCTTTTTCGCATAATATTTTTATCTTTATAATAGGAATAACACAAGTAATACACGATCAATTCTAGTAGATAATTCCATCTTAATTGTGATTGATTACGAGACTCGTTCTTATAGAATTCATATCTTATAAGAAAACTAGTAATTTTCATAGTTGTAAGAATTCGGATCCGATTATATTTGGATACGACTAGATGATTTTGGATATTGATTTTTGAGATCGTCCAAGTACTCTTATATAAAATTAGGTTCACGGATTTTGTTGTCTTGACTTTCTGATTGTGAAGAGGCAGAGATATAAACGTTATATACATAATGTTCAAGGATCATTAAGTTGGTCTACTCGCAATTGTATTAGGTTTTGTCCATACAGGTTGCCGAATAAAAAAGTTGGTGGTGTACTTGGTACCTTTTCCTTTTCAACTTCCACTTAAACAATCTAGTTTGTACCAAAATGCTATTAATCAAGCAAAATCATTTTCATAATGCTCAACTTAATAATTCTAAGACATGATATTCTTATCACAAGACCGCAATAAAGAAGATACAAGGGTAGTATTTTTTGACAATAAATCTCCACTGCTAGTAATAAGGAAAACAAAATATAAAATATTAGAACAAAGTATGTTCCATGGCAGTCATCGACGTTTTACTCTATCAGTGAAGGAAAACAGCTGATAAAATAATGGAGAAAATGAGAATCCATTTATCTATTCATCAACCCTAGGTAAATTTGCACTGCATGACTATTCACCCATTGTAAACGAACTAACTCAATTTGATTCTTTAAAATGTTTAATTATGATTTTTCCACTAATTGAATTGTAGAGTAGTTTTTCCCTGAAGACCTATTACTAATCAGTGAAAGAAAAAAAAGAATTCTAGTATCAAACTAAGGAACAAAATCATTAGAAAACTTAAGTGGAACATATGAAACATTGAATACATTAAAATCGTAAAAAACTCTAATTTCTTACCGATAGAAGTATCTCAACATAGATCAATTGGGAATTTCCATAGCAAAGTGTTTTTAAAGATGTTAACGAGACGTCAGGGCAGGAAAAATTTAAACATTGAAATCCTAAGATTTAAACTGGAAAGTGCGAAAACACGGGCATAAATTAAACAAAACACAAAGGGCCAACATATTAATTTATTGTAAAAACTGACAGTTAGATAATCCTCCTATTTGTGATCATGTTCAAAAATAAGGGAGATTTAGTCTTAGCAGTTGCAGCTAGACCTTCAATGTTTTTTGGTCATTTGTTTGCAATTCAGCCTTTGGGTGATCTGGAATCAGATTTTGATTTGGTATGGGATAAAACTTTAATGCCTGTCCAGGTTACCATTCCTCATGTTCTTATTAATAAAGGAAAAGCTAGGGAGATTATTGAACAAATAGGGAAAATTGAAGCAGTAGAGACACCTTTGGGAAATTTTTATGAGGCTAAAGTTATGGTGCCTTTGAAATCTCCAATGACCAAGAAAGTTGTCTTCAATACCTCTGGAAGAACTTTTGTTATGTCTGCTTTTGATCCTAAGTTGCCATTTCATGCTTGTACTAAATGCTTTGTTCTTATTCATGATGAGGTCAAATGTAAGGAAATACATATGATAATCTATGTTAAGGCACTACATGCACCTGCTCCAAAAGCTACTCATGTTGCTCTTACCAAGGTTGTTGCTGCTTCGTAAAAAGGAGAAAGCTCTGGAACAACTAAGAGATCATACCTTAAATCTCATGCTAGTCCTGCTTCAAAACCATCAGTTGTCTCAGTAAGTCTACATCCTACTGGTGCCTTAAGAGGTTCAGGTTCCACTTCACTTCCAGTGGTATCTTCTGTTTTTCCTCCTCTTCCATCTGTTACTTCTTTATCTATAAGAGAGTCTGCTTCTTCTTCTGTTAATGCAAATGTTGTGGCTTCTTCAAATCTTTTGGCCATGTCTCATGCTATTTCAGCTCCTGTTGAGAGTGGTTTTAATTTTTATCCTGCTTCTCTAGTTTATGATAGGAAAGGAAAGAGATATAGAACCTCTTTTGAATCAGTTTTTCTGGGCAATAACTCTTGCTCCTCTTCTTCCTTTATGATCCCAACTCCTCAATGGCCTCCGATGGTTTCTTTGCCACCTTTTTCTCCTCCGATCGGTATGCCTTTTAATATAGGTAGCAGTGGTGTCTCTTTTTTTGGAAAATTTGGAGTCTAATATTGTCTGGTCAGCATCATGTACTTTTGTCTCTAAAACTTGTCTTTACCAATACTGATGTTGTCTTTAATACTTCCACAAAAATGGGTTATACTTCAGACATGCTTCTTCAACCAATTTCTGAGACCTTTGATGTAAGTAATTCTAATTTGGGAGACTGTGTTGATAAGGCTATAGTTCTTGAGCCAACTCCGGTAGCTATTTTACCTCCAGAACCTGTGCTGTCTCAAGAAGAATTTGAGAATGAAGTTAATCTCATGATGATAGATGTTATGGACACTATGGATGCAGTTCCTTCTTCAGCCCATTACCTTGTAAGTACCCATTGATCTTTCTACTTTTTACATCATCTGTTATTTACTATCTTTTCCATGCTTTTTTACTGTCTTTATCATTATGAAATTTCTGTGTTTGAACATGAATGGTTGTTGTTCTGACAAAAATGGCTACACTTGTAAAAATTACTTAGAAAATATAAACTTGATGTTATTTGCCTTTTAGAAACTATGGTTGATGTGGAGACAGTTAGTAAATATACTCATCATCTTCCTTTTGACTCATGGTCTGTCATTCCTGCTGTGGGTAAATCTGGTGGGCTTGCGTTTGGATTTTTTGAAAAATCTAGTATTGAAGTTATTGGTAGTTCTCTAAACATGATACATATATTGTGTGATATAACACCTGTGATAAAAAATTGCGTTTTTTCTTTCATATATGGGTCTTTAAGTTTATCTGGTATTAGAAATCAATGGAACTTTTTTGGCAGCATGAATGAAACCAACAATTTCCCCTGGTTATTATTAGGGGACTTTAACTTTATTTTGCATGATTATGAAAAACAAGGTGGTAATCCTGGTAATTCCTTTCCTACGGATTTTGTTAGAGCTAACTTTTAGGTATGAACATGAATGAAATCTTTTCTTATGGTAATCATTTAACTTGGTGCAATAGAAGATTTAAGAATCCTTTAGAGTTGATCTTTGAAAAATTGGACAGAAGTTTTATGAATGATAAATGGGTTACTGTTTTACCTCAAACTAGAGTCACTAATCTGGGAAGAGTTTATTCTGATCATAGTCCTATTTTGCTTAAGTGTTTTCATTGGGAGTAGAATATAAATATTCCTTATAATTTCTTTAAATGCTGGCAACTGAATTCTGAGTTTAAAGGGGTTCTTCATAATTCATGTTTTAAAAGCGTCAAGGGTTCTCCTGGTTTTATTGTGGTTAACAAACTTAAAAATATTAAGCATGAGTTGATTAAATGGAATATTAATTCTTTTGGTTATATCAAAACTACAATAGGAAGATTAAACTTTGAGATAGAAAAACTTCAAGCTTTGCCTTACACACCTGATATATGAAGTTATATTTTGAACTATTCCAACAAACTGGACTACTATATGAAATTGAATATAGTTTTTACAAACAAAAATCTAGGATTAACTACTTTACTCAATATGATAAAAATACTCGTTGTTTCCATAATACTGCGAAACTTAGAAATATGTGTAATACTATTCATACCATAAGGGATGATCAGGGTAATTGGTCGGAAAATAGAGAACAAGTTGTTTCGCTGATTACTAAACATTTTAAAAATATCTACATCTCTTCAAATCCTAGTAATCCTGACATAGAAGAAGCCTTAAAAAATGTTAAGCCAATCATTTATGAAGATATTAATACTTCTTTGGCTACTATTCCAACAAGTGATGAAATCTTTGATACGATTAAAAATATGGCCCCTTGGAGTTCTCCGGCACCTGATGGTTTTCCTGCTGGATTCTTTAGGGATAATTGGGATATAGTTGAGTCTGAAGTAGTGTCTATGTTCAAAACTTTTTCAAATATAAATTTCTTCTTAAACAATCAAATTATACTTTTTATTAACTTAATTCCAAAAATCAAAAACCCATCTTCGCCCCATGATTTTAGACCTATCATTTTATCTAATTCTATCTATAAAATTATTTCAAATTTTTTAACTAATCGTCGGAAACCATTATTAGACTCTCTGATTTCGCCATATCAATCAGCTTTCATAGCTAATAGGCAAATCCATGGTAATGTAATAATTACTCATGAAATTCTTCATACCTTCAAAAAGAAAAATAAAAATTCTAAGAATGGTCAAATGGCTATTAAACTTGATCTCTCCAAAGATTTTGATAAGTTAGAATGGTCCTTTATTTTAGCTGTCTTTAAGAAGCTTGGTTTTTCTGAGGATTGGTGTCAATTGATCTTTCAATGCATCAATACTGTTTCGTACTCTATTCTGGTTAACGGTTCTCTTGGTGAAATGTTCTTCCCCACTAGAGGTATTAGACAAGGAGATTGTCTTTCACCTTATATCTTTATTTTCTGTATGGAGGTTCTGTCCCAATTGCTCTTAAAAGCTGAATCAGACAATTTAATTCAAGATTTTAAATTTAAGAAAAACAGTCTTTCGATTTCGCATTTATTCTTTGCGGATGATTATATGTTGTTTGCTAAAGCTTCTATTATTTATTCTAGAAATCTTATGAAGATTATTAATGTTTTTGCTAAGGCTTCAGGCCAAGCAATCAACTTTGAGAAGTTTGGGTTTATTACTAGTGGAAAAATGCATCATAAGCATATTAAGCTCCTGTCTAGAACTCTAAAGATAGAGTTTCTAAGTAATTCTGAGAAAGATTTTGGAACTCCGCTTTTTATAGGTAGAGATAAAACTAAATCTTCTCATTTTCTGATAGAATTTTTTTATTCTAGATTAAGCTCATGTAATAAGACCAATTTGAATGTTGCTGGTAGGACAGTTGTGACAAACCATGTTCTTTCGAGTTCGGCTGTTTATCATATGACCTGTTTTCCTTTGCCGAAAAAGATTACTTCCAAACTAGATTCTATTCAAAGAACTTTATGGTGGTCTAAGAAAAACCCTAAACACGCAGCTTATTTTCATTATTGGGGTGATATAGGTACATCAAAAATTTGTGGTGGGTTGGGTATTAGAAACACGTATGCTACTAATAGGATATTCATCTGCAAACTAGGTTGGAGAATTAATCAATAATCCGAAAAACTTGGTTTCTGTTTTTTGAAAGATAAGTATTTTCCTAATCAGAATTTGTTGGAAATTGATAAAGCTGTTGATTCTTCTTCTTGGATTTGGAAAAGTATTGTTAATGGGTTAAATTTTATTAGAGCTAACGTAGCTAGTAAAATCAATGATGGTTCTTCCACTCATATTTGGAGTTCTAATTGGATACCGTCTTCTAGTTCTCCTCCGGTTTCTAGTCATCCTAATCACAGTAATAATTATGCTTTTGTTAGTGATCTTATTGATGTCCAAAACAACTGTTGGAATGTGGATTTACTGTCTATTTTATTTTCACCTGATGAAGTGATCAGAATTAGGACAATTGGATTAAACCTTAATCAGAATGATAAAATAATGTGGGCGCATACTAAAAACGGTGCTTTTACTATTAAATCTGCTTATAGGATTTATATGAATGAGAACAGTACTTTGGAAGATGCTAACTTTTGGAGGAAAGTTTGGGCAATAGATTGTCTGCCGAAAATAAAATTCTTCATGTGGAAAATCTTTGCTCAGATGCTGCCAGTTAATTATCTCCTTCAGTTCTATAACCCTTATGTGGATGATAAGTGTCCTTTATGTCATAATCATGAAGAGACTGTTATGCATTTATTTGGTAAATGTCCGATTACTGCTCATATTTGGTTTGGGGTCTCTTTACTGTTGGAACTGTAACAACAAAACACTGAAAGTAATGATGTTAAGAAATAAATTTTTGAAACTTTAAAAATAAACTAGACTCAAGAAATAGCAAACAGAGGACGGAGTCACTTGATCATCAAGCTGTCCTTAACACGATAGTTCACCGGTACGCCTCAATAATGAGTGATGCCTATACCCTGTGGTGAAGTCGTATCCAGGATAAAACTGCCCGTTGCAGGTACCGTTAGCACTACAATACTTGCCCACTCTTACGAACTTAACAGCAATGGCACAAAGAATAAAAACCACACAGAGGGAGAGAGACGAAAAAGAAGAAGGATAGTAGCTTCTTCTGCACACAAATTGGAATGAAGAAACTAAAGGCTTTATATAGTGGAGAAGAGAGATAGTCGAGAATAATGTGCATTAAGAGCGAATTAAAGAGAAAATAAAATAATAAA
>JAJJMB010006306.1:1519929-1534769 GCA_023531105.1 Papaver atlanticum
CCACCAAGACTTATAAAACAAAATAATAAAACTCATTTGCTCCAACATTTACAACATTTAATTACTACTGATTTTGAGTGGATTGATGATATTTTTCTATTCTGGCATGATACTTCTCTTGGTTTATCTCCCTTTAATGTTAATTGGCCGAGTATTGGTGCAATTGTTATGTGGTGCATTTGGAAGTTAAGGTGTGATGTTAGTTTCAAGAATATTACTATTGATATGAATAAAGCCATTATGGAGACTAGAAGAATGATTAACACTTATATTGCGCCCCCGTTAATGATTAGAAAAGTAAATAGGGATGTTAAAGTTCCCAGGTCTGAGGTAGAACATTTAATGTTCATTGATGGTTCCTTTAAAGATTTTAATATGGGTTTGGGTGTTATTTGGTGTGAAATTGCAGGAAGAATAAGAAGAACTCGTTCGGACTTTGGATTGATTCCAGATGCAGTTGGTGCTGAAACGGCTGCTCTAATTTTGGCTATCTCTTGGGCTAAAGAGATGAATTTATCCAAAGTCATCTTTGTTAGTGATTGTCTCCAGCTGGTAGATTTTGTGAATGGAGTCAGTACTAATGTTGCGTGGAGAAGCAGTGACCTTCTTGAAGACTGTCGGAGTTTATTTTCTAGTCTTTGTTCCTTTAAAGTTGTGTATATAAAGCGTGTGAAAAACAATCTAGCAGACCGGCTTGCTCGTCGGGCTAGAAAATATGGTGTCAAAGATTTTTGGGTTTCCTTTCCTTCTTTTTTGGAAACTCTTGTTAGGAAGGAGACCTTGACTGCTGTTTGTAATTCTCTGCTTTGTTAATCCCATGGTGTGTTTCTTAACAAAAAAAAAAAAAATATATTAAATTTTCTTTTAAATAGATTTCAAGTTAAAAATCATTTAAGTAAGATAGAACAGGGAGAGGTCAGATACTTAATTCCCATTTTGTACTTTCTAGTATTTGAGGAACTCTGTTTCCATTTTATACCTTTTCTTCCAAAAAGAAAAAAACAACACAAGATTGCATATTTTTCTTGATCAGTGCCAGGTGATTACCCACTCAATAATAAAACACCAAAATAAACATTTCAATAAGTACCAAAATATTAATACTACCCACTAAAGTTTATATGTTGGGTGCAACTCTTATCCTAACTTATCACAAATCCCACACTAAAACCCACCCTTCAAATGAATTAAAAGAATACAAGGTGGGGTGCATTAATCATCAAGATAAATGTTCCCTGAAAGTTGAGATGGTATGAATTTGATCCCAAACGATGTACTAATGCCATAAGTGTCCTGCACTCTGCAGTTGATTAGAAGAAAGAACGTTTTGTTGGGGGTCTTCCGAGCGCTCTCATCAAGTTTGCTATTTCAAGAACTCTAGCAATTTTTGTTCCTCTTTTGGCCTCAGCTGATGCTCTTCTTTCTTCTGCTTTTCTATGTGCTTTCGCCACCTCATTTTGCATATGTTCAAGTGCTTTTGCTCTTTTCTCCTCTAACTTTCTCTGCGTGTCACGAAAGACATAAGTATTGTGCAGTCAGTTATACAAAACTATTTGTAGTATAGATGTCTCTTTAATATAATGATATTAAAAATCAACAACTCATCTTTTGTAGACAGTTAAATTCTACGTGACTGATAAGAAGATAAAATCGCAGGGTTCGTTTCTCGTACGGTCATACTGTTTCGGCCTTCCGGTTTTGTCCCTGTGAATTATGGTCATGCAACCCGAGACGCTACCATTCTTACTCTTTTGTTAGTCGGCTTATCTAGATTAAAATCTTGAGATATCAACAAATTGTGGACTGTTGTTCAAACTTTTAACCTCAAGTTCAGAATCGGACTCCTAGCTAGCTAGTGTAACTAGAGTGTAAGCTTAGAGCTTTATTAGTGGGATAACAAGTACACTAAATCAAACAAAGAGAAATGAATACTAACCTCAACTTTCTTCATCCAAGAGGTGGACTTTTGAACTTGTTCACCTTCCCATCCATTGATAACTGCATCTTCTCTCTTAAACCGATTATTAATCTTCGAAATCTTTGCGTTTTGCCATGCAGATATCTTTGATTCAGTCTCTTCCCGTTTTACTCGGTTCACCGTAATATCTTCAACAAGACTCTGGTTATTATTACAATTATTATTGTTGTTGTTGTTACTTGAAGAAGATGAAGATCCCGTCACTAACATGGAATTAGTATTCCGTCGACTAGTCGTAGCAGCGCCAGGCGAAGGAACGGGATCAAAATTATGGTTATAATTATCTGCAACAATAGCTAGAGGATTTGTTTCTTCTTCTTGAGGTATATCATCGTTATGATCATGATGATCATTGTTATCATCTTCTCCAATTCTACTAAGTAGATGATTAATATTATTATTTCCACCGCCACCATGCTCGTTCTCGCTGCCGTTATCGCCAAGTGTTGATGATCCAGCAAGTACTAAAGCATTGAATTCTCGACTCATAGTTGTAAAATTTTCACTCGGAACTGTACTACTACTGCTTTCAGATATATGACTACTAGTTTCCCATGCTTCTCTTCTTCGATTATTATTATTTGTTGGTGGTTGTGGTGGTGTTAACGCATGTATATCTCTGATTATAAGGTCGTCTTGATCTGCAGATGATCCGTTGCTTATTGATCTTTGATTTGCATACATGGTGTAAAGTGGAGAAAGGGAGAGAGAAGTGAAAAAAATATATATTTAGGAATGAGTGGTTAATCAAAGAGAAGTGAACAATTTAATTAGATTCAGTGCTCCATATTTAGGACATCTAATAATGCAAGTAAAAACCAAAGTTGGAGGGATAAAGTGAAATCCATTTCTTTAGAATTTTAAATTAAATGAAGTTTCCTTCTTTCTTTGAGTAACCCCATATTTAATTTGATTAATTATATATGTGTCCCTAGTTAGATTAAGTGATTCTTTCTTTAAGGTTAACTGTTAGTGATTGATTGACTAATAAAGTTTAGATTCTTAAGGTTGACTGTTTGCTTCTCTTTGTGGGGAAAGAAAAATAGTGAAATGCCATTGATCACTGTGGCTGCTGTATGGCATATGATTGTCAAATACAACAAGTTTGGTGCATGATGCAGCACCGAGTCGATATTACTAACTTGTTCAAGCATGATTGGCGTGGGTGTTTGAATATTATTTAAGAAGTTACTTTTCAACTTCTAAAATATTTTCCAACTTCTGGAAGCAAAACTGTCAGATGTTAATTTGGATATACAATTTCAAAATTATTTCTAGAGGTAAAAAAGAAAAGAAAAATTATGAAATAAGTGTTTTTTATCCTGACTTCTGGATTGATTTCTGCTTCTGGTATCCAAACATCCTATAAATTTCACGTACTATGATATTGAATTTATTTAAAATAAATTTCACCATTGAATTCACTTGATTGTGGACTTGTTGAATTTCGATACCAGCTTTAACTAGTCATCTTATCCTTCATAAGAATTCAATCAGTAGTCTTTTTGAACTCCCTCTCTCCTAAATACTCTAACGAAACCCTAAACCTTTGAGCACTGATCTACTCAGATCGGCTCCTTCTGGAGCAGATCTGAGCAGATAATCTTCATCCATAGTTTGTTTCCATTTTCCTTATATTCTCTTCTTTCTTTAAATTAATATTAGCTTTGGGTTTTTCCAGTCTGTAGTCTGCTGTTTTTTCACGGTCTTTTGGTGGATCGTTGGTTGTTTACATCGTTGATCTTCATCAAAATCGTAGCAATAGTTTTCATCTCTGGCATCTCAAGATCGACTTTTATGTTTTATTAGTGATTGTGTATTTTGTTTTTGTGTGTAACTCTGGTAGTCTTATCTATTGTGTTATTGTTAGTATGTAGTGTAAGCAGGGATGAAATTAGTGTGATCTACTCCGGCAGGTTGGTTTATCATCAAAGGAAGCCGTTGTAATCAGTAATGTCTTTCTCCAGCGGGTATTTGAAATCTCTGCAAAAGGAGATTTTCATTTATCTACTTGGGTAAACAAATCTTCGAATCATGTGATCTTTTTCTTAAGTTTTATTTTATGGTTTGTTGTTTAAGATTTGATGATTGTATGTCTCAAGTTTGGTGACGATTTTCTAAGGAAGAATTGGTACCCCACTTTTGATCAATTTTTTCCGCTGAGTTAAAAAATTCTGAAGAAGTTTTTGGATGCCTGAGGAGGGTTTGGATCATTTGTGATCTTTTGACATACCCCTTTTGGAAGAAAGTTTCGGCTAAACAATTAAAAGGAGTTCACTTTGGCTTGCTTTAGTTTTACTATGTAATATTAATTGGTTAATCTTTTATGTTTTAGTTTTACCATTACTTTTAGGCTTAGTATTATTGAAAACAAAGACAACATCTACTTGTTCAAGATCATCATTAAGTCCATTCATTACTACAACTGTTACCACATCTCCAGAGCCGAGTCAGCCAAATTCGTTATGATACAAATACTTAATGACCGATTCAGATTACCGATGTTACTTGAGACATATTTTGGTTATTATTTGAAACATTGGGTATTGCTACTACTAGTTGGGTCACTGCTACCTTGATTGCGGTAGCTAATCTAAATTTTAAAAAAATTGGTTCATGTTATTTGCATGTTCTGATGAATATTGGGTTTGATTTGATCCAGTCATTGCCTTGTGCCTTGACACACATTAGTTTTGTTTTCAAAATCAGTTTGGCCCTAAATATTTGGTCCTTTCCGTTGCGAGTAGGGCTGCACATGGTTCGGTTCGGTATGGTTATTGGCAAAAAAAAAAAACGAAACCGAAGAACTCGATTTTCCAGTTCTGAAAACCGATGAAACCATTAAGCTTACTCGGTTTTGTTCGGTTCGGTTCCGACTCAGTTTGGTATAAAACCATTTCGGTCTTGGTTAACCAGCTAAGTCATAGATTTTTTTTTATCCTGTCAGTTTCACAAAATTGACAGGTAAATTTTCTACGCCTGTCACTAAAGCCTCAAATACATCAAATGCTCCAACTTCCTGTACATATTAATTAACAAAAACATCAAATTTTAAAGAGCTTAGATTCTCCTTAATCAAAAATGAAATTCAAACATTGAAAATTCACAATCACAACTGGTTGTTCCTTCTTAAGAGGCTACATATATCTTTAGATGGACAATTAACCTAGAGGTCCCATTCCCGAGAGGATCAACAAAACATCGTGTGTTACATCGACTACACTTTGACTTTGCAAGTGTAAAAGGTGGGTATTCCATATGAGGTTGTAATGGTACCTGCAGATATGCAAACTCGAGTTAAATTTGAACTGCTTAATCAAAATCTGTGCACATAATGTAACTAAGAACGTCAAGATTAGCAATCACTATGTTAGGCAAGCACTAAACATTAAACAATAGTCATTCACACCTTATTCTTGGAACAATAGATATGCATTTTCAAAACCATTTGATGTCACAGTAAAACTCATGTCACGGACATCATGTTACAAAACTTACTTAGTACAGGGAAAATTCTAAGTTAAACACCAATGTTTTTCAAGCATAATTTCAGACTTAAACACTTTAGTACCGCATCAATATGCCAAAGTTTGATAACGATTCAGGTACACATACCCTTGAATTTATCATGCCTACTAACAATTTTCTTTCGGTACCCATCAATAAAACACAGTAACAGGGGGAGCATGGGTTAGGTCAGAATTGCATTCAGCAGCTAAAACACAAGTTAAGCAAACTTAAACAGTTACAGACGAACCAATGGTTTTATTGCAAGAGATATAATTGGGTGCAGGACCCAACGATCGTCCATTGCTAAAAAAAAAAAATCCTTATAAAGCTTTAGAGTTTTGTTTTCATCTTCGTTTGGTTCCTAGTTACTTCCAACTTGTTTCATGCCAACCCTATAACCATCTAGCCAATAACTAAAACACCATTCCTACTTATCTAGCTATGTCGAGAATATAAACACCCCTGATCTTAACCAATTAGCATATTCTAGTATCCCTTTTTCTAGAGCTGTATTACACTTCAACCAATGAACACAATCAGCTATTCCACAAACATTCAAGACTTCTAATTGGCAGCAGCTAGATTGGTAAGCAATCTCACCTAGTTGATCATTTAGTCAAGGTTTTATGGGCATCCATATCTCAGCTACCAGGCAAGGATAAAAAACTAGAATTAACAGAACAATATAGCTATTGAAACAACAGAAGCAAAATCAAATTAAGCTCCAATTCATACTAAAATTAAAAACTAAAAAATTCAAACTAAACATGCAAGATATAATTTTCCATTCTCATTTAACAACATACTCAATTCTCAACTCTCAAGAAATTCAATCATTATTTAACAAATTCAAATCAAACATGCAATAAGAACGAAATTGAAAATAACCCCCAAAACATATATCAACTGGTTTAATTGTGAATTAACTTGATGAAACCCAATTTCCAAAAACCCCCTAAATTTTTGAAATTTCAACAATGGACAACCCATTAAATAGAGTAGTAAAAAATTGAAAGCTTGTTCATACCTTTTTAGTGAATATATTGATCAAATCTTGTACTCTTGCTTTCTACATTGTAGGGTTTGAGTTATACTTATACTTGAATCACCTTCTTCGTATTATATCAGATTCCCACTTCCGAGAACCACCTTCCTCATATAGTCATATTAGATACTTTCGATGAATCAGTTGAAGGGATATATCATTAGATTGGTGGTGGACTGGTGGTTAAGACTTACAAGGAGAAGGAGATGAAAATATTAGAAAAAGTGAGAATGAAAGAGGATATGTTCGAATAAATGAAGTTAAATATAAGATAAACAAACCTCAAAATGAACGCCTACAATTAAGCATCATTATATTCTATATGGGAAATCAACGACGACGATTAGTTTAGTTCGGTTACGGTTATATTGGTTCGGTTTTGGGTAACAACGGGAACTGAAACCAACTGTGTCGGTTTTATGAAACTGACAACCATGACAATTCTATTAGTATATGGTTTCGGTTCGGTTCGGTTTAAATTCGTCGGTTTCGGTTCATGGTTCTGGTTCGGTTTTGTGCAGCCCTAGTTGCGAGAGAGAAGAAGGTCCTCTGAAACTGTTTTTAGGTCTGAAGGGATAGATCTTATAGGAAAGCATTGGACGATACCACAAATTGAATGACTTTTGTATGATCTTTAAAATTTTCTATTAGGTTTCCGATTTCCTAAATCAACATTATCAATATATGAGACTTGCCTCTTTTTCGGGAACAAAATTTTTTTTTTTGCAGTTCAACGTCCTCATAAAATCAGGTTGCCTCACTTGTTATGAGGGTTGTGCACCAGTGCCATGTAATAAGAAGTTAATTGTAGCTTATGCAACATGAAGTTACTATTTCTGACTCACACGCAAATTTGCATGCAGGGATACAACTACAACTTGCAAAATTTTGAGGTATAGCACCCTACGCGAACTGTGATTTTCAACCTTGCAGGTGATACAACTATATGTGTTCCCCCCTCGATCTAAGGTGATCACTACAGCAGCCATGCCCCATGGATGATCCCCATGCGTCATCCAATCTTTCTTTCCCAATAATTTGTTTCAATTGGTGAGACAAACGCATTTTTAGTTTTTTATGTACAATCGTGTCGGTGACCAAAATTCAAAAAGATGCAAAATTTATAGTCCCCAATCAGAGGGGATGTAAATCAAATTATGCTACATCCAAACAAGGACTAAATTGAAAATTAAACCACAACATAAAATCAAATTAACCTTGCCCTTAATTTAAAGAGACTTGGAAGATTTTTTCCTTTCTCATTAATTAGCTGATGTATTAGTGTCGGCTAAATCCACTAATCAAAAGATAAAGACTAGGTCAATAAACAACCACGACACGTGTATACTAATTGACGGTGATGTATGTGCAACTTTGGCCTTATATGCTGCCATGGTGCCACCTGCCTAATACTTATTAGTTGCTGGGTCCAACTCGGTCCATAGCCAAATTGAGTCAACGTCAATTCTAATCTAAAATGCCAAGTGATCTCATTTTATTTTGCACTTGTGCAGCGGAGAATCAATCTTGAATTTGACGTAACATCGCACTGGAAAATATTTTGAACTCAGCGCGAGTTCGAAAAAACTGGTAAATATTTTGAACTCAGCGCGAGTTCGAAAAATTTGCAGATTTACCACTGTTGGATGTTGGAAATGTGACGTCACCAAACTGCATACTTAATCCAGGTTTTTTAAAACTAACTACCGTATCTTTGTCGAATATTTCATATATCCAGTTTTCCAAATACACGAATTCATGTACTCCTTTGTTTTTTAGCGCCAAAAAAGTCTTTATCATAGGAAGACTATTACTATCAAGATTAACAGGTGAATCACATAATCACCATCAAGGACAAGAATGCATGTTAATTTGTATGTTACATTATCAGTTGATAAGTTTTCTTAGCTGGCTTCCTTGTATTAACTCTTCCGTATCTACTTCTATGATCGATCAATGAAGGAAATATTAAAAACACTACTAAAATTATTATCATTCGTCAATGGGAATGGCTTTCAGTAAGAACCATGATCATGTATCAGATTAATCTAACTACATTGTGGTTGATAAAGAGAAGATGGTCACTTGCCCATCACGTAGATTTTCAATTAAATTTTTATTTAGAGAGCTCAACAGATTAATGCGAAATTCATCATGGGTTCCCTCATAAATTGATTTGGAGTTATCAAAGTCCCTTGAAAATATGTTTTTTGTGTCTGGGTAGCTGCTCTCTACAAACTTATCACTAATAGTACTGTGAAGCGGGGATACTCTCGTACAAAGAAATGCCTTCTTTGTGGCTGCAATATATATAGTAAAATCACTGCGAAATGTCCTGATATCTTTGAAGCTTTGTTTTTGTGATGTTATTTCGCAAACACGAGTTCTTATTTTCAAAATTCTAGGTTTTTAGATTTGCAAATCTTCTTGGCGCTAGAAGTAAGGAACAAATATGGCATCTAGAAAGCATCTAGGAAAAATAGATATATGAAATATTCGACAAAGATACAGTAGTTAGTTTTGAAAAACCCGGGTTAAGTTTGTAGTTTGGTGACGTCACATCTCCAACATCCGACGGTGGTTAATCTGCGAATTCCTTTTTGAACTCGCGCTGCGAGTTCAAAATATTTTCCCATCACACTAGTATCCCATCTTAAATTAATGCTCTCTACGGTAAATTGCAACATATACCACCAATTCGATGAGTTAGGGTAATGAAATTTAGAGAAACCGAAATCACCTGCACATGGACCAGGCAAACTTACACCAACAACCCTGTTTTCCTTTTTTTTTTTCCTTCTAATCGGAAAGGAAGGATTTTATTAAAATTTAAATAAGAATGTTCCTCTCTAATGAGAGATTTCAACCAAATTGGAAAACTTGTAGACCAACTTTGAGCTATTCTATAGTTTCTAGCCTTTTTAGCTAGGATATTTGTTACCTCATCGGATTCTCCACGTACAAATGTGCATTTCCAGCTCTTAAAAGTTTCTAAAAGAAATCTGCAATCCTGAATTACATTATTTTTGTCCAGCGGACACTTCCTATACTACTATTAATGGCTTTAACTACATTCAGACTATGTCCTTCCAGATGTAGCTTTTCCACTGCTGCAGTTTTTGCCCACTTTATGGCTGCTAATGCTACAGCCTGCTCCTTATCCCGAGCTAATCCAGCAAGTGATTGTGCTCCTCCACAATGCCCTGCATCATTAAACATAATCAGCCCTATACCCAAATATTTATTTTCTTTCACAAAAGCAGCATCAAAATTTAATTTGTAATAGTCATTTTCTGGCAGTTGCAAAGGAATGATATTCCTGAATTGTCTACCACCATTTCCTACTATTCTGATCCTTTCGGAATTTGCATTTCATTCTGTAAACTCCCTATTCATTTGTAAAACAAACTTTGTTAGAGCTATGCTCGGTCAAACTATCAAGTGTTGTTATCTCAAGCTTGTTGTCAAATTTAGTTGTCAAAACTATATCTTGATTTCTAGACTCTAGTCTACAATTAGTTAAGTCTCGGACTAGGATAGAAATGAAGTTGAGAAATAGTGGATCGCAGCAGTCATCATTGCATTCTACCGTTTGAAGGCAAAGATCAACCGAATCTTTTGGAGAACTTCATCAACAAAAGGTAAGTGAAGACTGAACCACCTATATCTCAAGTTATATTCACTTTTCTATCATTTGAAACAATGTCGCATAACTAATTAGACTATTATGCATAGACGAGAATTCCGAGTTAAGTTTATCTTGATAATTACTTCTCGAAATATAATGGCTAAGCTTAATGAACATTTGTTCACACTTGATGAATTTCGGTTAAGGAGAATTTATTATTCGAAATCAAAATCATGATTCAAGTTTATCATTCGAAAATAGCCTGGAACAGTGATATGTGTCATTGATGTTATTCAGGAATGTTTCGAATTGATTTAGAGAGAAATATAAAACTACTATAGATTCGGATACAAGACAGTGGTATCGGTCTTACAAACTGGGAAAACTGTTATATGTCTGAATCTGTATTATATGTACTCATACACGTAGCGGAGTAACTATATATATATATATATATCGACTTACAGATTTGTGGTACACATATTTTTATATATATCATATGAAAATCTGTTTGACTCGTAAACCGGATCGGTATGCATAATTGTATGCAAATCATTTTTGAATTGTGGTTACAGAACCGGGTTTGTTTCCAAACCTGTAGGAAAATTGAAACAGTTCTGTGTTCCTAAACTCGGATGTGTTTCCAAACCGGTACACAAACCGATTTAGTTATGTGAACTCCGAAACCGGCGACAGTCTTAAGGTTTCCAAACCGGTATGCGTACCATGACTGATCCGATTCACGAACGGCAATGGTATTTGTACCTTGTACACCTACTAACCATGTCGATTATATTTTCAAGTGCGTTTAAATTATTTCTACGAGATAATTAGCATTTGATTAAGTCTCTAAAACACTAGACTTATTTGATCACATGATTGTGACTCAGAATTAATGTCTTATGTGTTCATGAAAATGAAGATTAAGCTTTTAAGTTCAAACTGGCTAGTTTCGGCTAACCATGTTGAACATAGTCTTTGTACACGGTCCGGTTATGGTTTTACCTAACCAAAGTGTATATCTTGTCTATGTGAATCAAATTCAAAGATTCATCTAATGGTGGATATTGTTTGGTTGGTTCCAAAGCTATCTTAGCTTAAACCTAAAGCAACCTATGCTTTGAATGTCTATGAAAGGGGAACTTCAAGCAACTGGGATCTTTGAATCCTGACACTACTTTTTAGTGTAGTTAGAGCACTGCTCGGTCGAACTCGCAAGCGTTGGTATCTCAAGCTTGTTTTTCAAGTTTAGTTGTCAAAACTATAAGTCTTGATTTCTAGTCTACTTATAGCTATGTCTCGGATTAGGATAAAATGTGTAGTTGAGCTTTAGACTTCACAACGTTCATCGATTGAAGATGAAGAACTAGCTACTAAGGGGAGCTTGTGGAACTTCATCAACAAAAGGAATGTGGAGACTTGAACTCATCTATCACTCAGAAGTCTATTTCTATTCTATCTCCTATTGAGACAAAAGTCATATAGCTATATAGACTTTACTTTATACACATTTGATATTTCGATCTGAGTTTAACTCGCTTACATATTTCTCGAAATATGTGTTGGTAAGCTTTCGCTTTAACCAAGTTCATCTTTTATTATTGACGAAAGTCAAAAGATGATCATGTGAACAATCGCCTGGTAACATCTTACATGATTTGTGTGAGACAGTCATTTGATGTAGACTCGGAATGTTTCGTATTGATCTATTGATCACTTTAAAATTGCTTTGAAGCTAATAGTTTGTGTGAGACAGCTATTCCCGTCTTCTAAGAATGTTTCAATGATTAAGATGGAATTTAGAATGATTAACCATTAATTGGATATAGCATAGTATGCGTACTTGTATGCTAACTGTTGCAAGTTATTCCAAATCCGGGAACCATGGAATGCATACCCGTATGCGTACTGGTTTAACAGTTGAAGTCCAAGAACTTAGTATACATACCCGTATGCGTACTGGTTTAACAGTTCAAGTCCGGGAATTTAGTATGCGTACCCTTTTGCATACTAATTCAACTGAGTTCGGTCGTGAACGATAGTATGCGTACCCGTTTGCATATTGGCAGACAGACCAAGTCCAGAACTCTAGGTATGCGTACCCGTTTGCATACCTGAGTGGGTTAAGTTCTAAAATCGGTTTATTCGTGAACAAATACATTTATATAATAAGGAATGCAATCTTTGCAAACCGTGGCCATAATGTTAATGAATTGATTCGAGTGAATCAAAACCCATTTTGCTTCAATTGTGTCTTGTATACTTCTATGAGAATATAAACAATTGAAAAACTCTATAACTAGTTTCATTTGAGTCATTTGAACTAGTTGTGATTAAGATAAACAAGGTTGATATGAAAGGGTTCATATGGCTAACTTCGGTTAACTATTGTTGAGCTAACTAAGTGTACACATTTAGGTACGATTACCCATATCTAAATATAGGTACATTTCATTTGTGTGTAACAAGCTAAGTTCGATCTAACGGTTGAAAGATATTAGCTTGAATCTAATCAGGTTTTCATCTAACGGTGAATATTGAATGCTTTGTTACCAAGGTAACATTGATTGCAAACCATGATTTGAAGACTATATAAGGGAGATCTCTAGCAACTGGGAAACCTAATCCCCACACCTCTTATGTGATACTAGTTGCGACTAGAGTCAATTCTCCTTTAACCTAGGTTTTTTTAAAACCATTATAAGTTAACGACTTAAAGACTTCATTGGGATTCTGAAGCCAGACCCAAATATTTTCTCTGTAGTTGTGTGTTCTGATCTTACTTTGTTCTATCGTATTGAGTACTATCTTCTCTAAGATTTTCTCGAGATTCAATCTCCGATAGGTAAGATAAAAAGTAGTCACAAACATCTTCGTCTCAACGTTTGTGATTCCACAATATCTTGTTCCGCTTTCATATGGTTAAGATCATTGTGAGGTAATTGATATTACTAGGCTGTTCTTAGGGAATATAAGTCCGGTGTATCAATTGGTTCCTGTTCACCTTGATTTATCAAAAGACGGAACAAAAACTCGTAGGTATTTCTGTGGGAGACAGATTTATCTATTCAATAGACTTTTCTGTATGAGACAGATTTGTTGATCATGTCTTCGACTTTGGGTCGTAGCAACTCTTAGTTGTGGGTGAGATCATCTAAGGGAATCAAGTACATCGAGTTCTGCTGGGATTAAGAGGCGTAAGGAACGCGATTGTACCTTTATCAGTGTGAGATTGGTTGGGGCTCAACTACATTCCAGTCCGAAGTTAACTTGTAGTAGGTTAGAGTCTGTAGCGGCTTAATACAATGTGGTGTTCAAATCTGGACTAGGTCCCAGGGTTTTCTGCATTTGCAGTTTCCTCGTTAACAAAATTTCTGGTGTCTGTGTTATTTATTTTCCGCGTTATATTTTTTATATAATTAAAATATCACATGTTGTGCGTAGTTCAATCAATTAGATTTTCCAACCTTTGGTTGTTGATATAAATTGATTGACACTTGAACATTGGTCTTTGGTACCGTTCAAGTTGTTTCTCATATTAATCAGGCTCGCGGATTTCTATCTGTTTGATTTGCTGATTACATTGAGAAACAAAGATATAACTCTTGGATGTATTTTCCTTGATTGAGTCTGACTGTCTAGTTGATTCTCTTGGAAATATATTGGAGTTAGTCCATACAGATTGCCGAAATGAAATATTGGGTGTGGTTGTTAGACCCCCTCTTTTTCAAGTGCATCCTAATTGTATCTATAGTCGTCCTCTTCCTAACCCTTTTAGGGTTTAGCGACGTCAAGTTATCTTTCCTTGATAACTCGTGTATCCTGGTCTTGTTCAATTGTTGATTTATCACTTGAACAAGATTGATAGAAATCACAAAGTTCTATTCGTCTCAAAATTTGTGATTCCATAGGTTTTATACTTGTGAGGTGAATAATAATCTAGGCTGCACTTCGGGTTGCATAAGTCCTAATTTTGAGGTTAGCTAGACTTTGTCTATTGTTATCGATTTCCATACCTTTGATCAAACTATTTGATTGTAAAAGGAAATCATATATAGGCTTAATTTGTGGGAGGCATATTTGGTTTAAAGTATTCAATTGAGTTGAAGAAACTCTTAGTTGGTGTGACGTCAGCTAAGGGAATCAATTGCATGGAGACCTGCTGGGATTCAAGAGGCGTAAGGAGTGCGACTGTACCTTAATCGGTGGGATACCTTTTAAGGTTAAACTATATTCCAATCCAAAGTTAATTGGTAGTAGGCTAGTGTCTGTAGCGGCTTAATACAGTTTGGTGTTCAATCTGGACTAGGTCTCGGGGTTTTTCTACATTTGCGGTTTCCTCGTTAACAAAACTTTTGGTGTCTGTGTTATTTATTTTTCCGCATTATATTATTTATCTTTATAACTGAAATATCACAGGTTGTGCGTTGATCAATCATAGTAGATACATCTGGTGCGCGTCATTTACATAACAAATTAATTAACTTCTGTTCACACAATTAACTGGTAATATAATGGCAAGGAGTTCGTTCCCACGAAGAGCAGGGAGTTTCTAGCAGTTAAAAGTAATCGAAAGGGGGTTTTTAGATTTCAAATAAAAATAACTAATAAAAGAAAATAATAATACTTTGATGTAAACAATAATAAGAAAGATGATTAGGGAATCCTTCGCAGTCACT
>JAJJMB010006306.1:1534779-1615019 GCA_023531105.1 Papaver atlanticum
TAGAAGAAATATTGATTGGTTAATTTAATTGATCACTTTAAATAACCCCTCAATATTCTTAGACAATAAAAATAATAAAGATAATCAACAATAAAATAAAACTTGAAATAAACGTGGTTAAAGAAAATAATGTTTCATTGTTCAGGACTTTGAAATCATCCCTAATCAGTTAGAAATTTAGCTACACATAATTAAAAAGTACTGGTAAATAAATAAAGAAAAAGGAATTAAAATAAAACTAAGAGTAAAAGCTCACACCAAAAACCATGAAACTTTATTTCTCGCTCTTCATTTCTCACTCTATTTCTGTCTCCTTATTGGAGAAAAATAGTAAAGGGAGAAGAGTTTCTGGTTACAATCCAAAGAAGAAGTGTCTTGGTCTCTCATATTCGACCCCTATTTATATAAGAGAATCACCCCACATTTCCCAACAAATCCGTAATACAGGGTCGGGCACAGAAATTTTAATTGGTAAGAAAATCAGTGTTGCTGATCCGGTGTAGTCCGTAATATTTTAACCGAAGAAGTGTCATTTTATGATTCGTTTGATCTTAAGTGGGACCCGTATGAAGCCACAAATGTTTCTTTATCACCGTTGATCCATCAAGATTCGATGCACCATGATTTACTACATTACCTCCTTCCGACAAAACTATCAGATATTGTCATCCGTATGTATATTCTCCTCCAAAAGCTTCTTAAACAGGACCCACAAACGTCTTCCCACTCCGTTCCTTCTGCGGCGCGTGAAGTAGTACTGACTACTGTCCCTCCAATGACGTTAGCCACTAAAGGGTCCCAACTTATAATTAATTAAAGAGATAATGCCATGTAACCCCCTTTATTTCACACTTCTATGTAAAGAAAATGTAAGTGGTTGGTCGGTGGTGGTGGGTCCTTCTATGGACTCCCCATATCAGTTCCCGGGATCCGAATAACAAATGTCCATAAAATCCAGTTTAATCTCAATTTCATAATGTTTCAAATTTCATTCTGTGGAGCGCGGGAAGAGGTGTGGTGAACTGGTTGTCCCTTAGCGTTTTCTAATATGTCAATAACACTTGACCATAAAATGACCATTTTACCCTTTTGCCCAAAACTTCCTCTTGTATCAACACTAACCGCAACAAGCACCTCAAACTCCAATTCATTTTCCTCGTCGTGGTAAGTAGACAAACTTGGTCGCCCCTTAACAGATGGAGAGGTGCCAATAGCAGTTGCACGTAAAATGACCGTTTTTTCCTTTTAGTCTTTCAAGTTCTTGTTTTGCTTATACGAACTCAGAATGACTTCATTCTTTCGCCATTGACTTTGCATTTTCGTCCTCTTCAAAATGATGAGAATAAGTCCTTTATTTGAGCGGGTTCTATTTGGTCTTTAGCCCTTCTCCTCTCGTAGACTTCACTTTTGTAACATTTTTCACTTCTTTTTGGATAATTCACCTACGGAAATACAAATACAAGAAAACAAGCGTAATATACAATAATCTGCAAGAATACAAGCAATTACTAGCATGGAATTGACATCAAATATATGTGAAATATGCACTTATCAACATCCGACCTAGTTTGTTGGATACGACTTGATTGATTCTTAGACATTGGTCTTTGGTACCGTCAAAGTTATCTCTTTGTGGTTAGGTTCACGGATTTGATTATGTAAATGTTCTAATCGCAAGAGAGAGAGAGATAGAACTCTAAGTAATATTCCTTGATTGAGTTTAACTCTCGGAGTTGTATTGAGTTTGTCCATACAGATTGCCTAAGAAAAAAGTGGTGGTGTGTTTTGGTAACCCCGTGTTTTCAATTGGTATCAGAGAAGGAAAACACGTTAAGACCTAATATGTCTGTGTTTGAAGCAGTATGACTATATGGACATGAGTGCAATCTCTATAAACGTATCGCCAGCATTTTATGGAACAAATTACTTATGGTGGAAAATTGCTATGTGTTCCTTATTACAATCCCGTGACTTTGAGACATGGAAATTTGTAGTTATTGGATACAACGCACCAACAGTTGTTGTAGACGGGGCCGCTGTTGTGAAGCCATTAATACAATATAGTGAATCCAAGATAACTGCTACAAATCATAATTCAGACAGGTTAAACGCTATTATCCACGCCATAAGCCCAGATCTTCAGCACCATGTGACTTTGTGCATTAAGTCTAAATATGCTTGGGATATCTTAGAAACTGTATTTGAAGGAAATACCTCAGAGAAAGAAGCTAGGCGTCAAAACCTAAATTCTGACTAGGAAAATATTAGTATGTCTGATGAAGATGCGTTTGATGAATTTAATCAAAAAATGTCTGGAATTGTTAATGCAGCCTATGCGTTAGGAAAGACCATTTCCCAAAAGGACATTGTGATAAAAATTCTACAATCTTTACCAGCAAGATATGAGTCTAAGAACCATGCCATCATGGAAGTTAATAACCTTGATACACTTTCCAGAAACACTCTTGTAGGAAAGTTAAAAATCTTTGATCATGAACTGCAATCTAAAGACGGAAAGGATATTGCGTTCAAGGCACTGAAAAACACTAAAACTCCTAAAAGTGAACGCGTTGACAACTCTGGACATGATCTTGTTGATCCTGATTTTCCAGATGAAGATCTTGATAACTCAATATCATTGATCACAAGACGGTTTAGAGAACTTCTTAGGAAGAGAAGTAAATGATTCTCCAGAGAAAAACCTCTAACATCAGTTAAGCCACATAATCGTATTTCTGTCAAAAACAAAGATTCTAACGATACCGAGGATAAGGATATGCCACAGTGCTTCAAGTGTAAAGGGTTCGGTCACTTTTTCAATAAGTGTCCAAATCGTAAGAAATACACTGGTAACAAGAGTCTTGCTGCGACACTTGATGAAACATCTGATCATTATGATTCCGAAGAGGATGATGGTACAAGTGTAGCACTCTTGGGAGAAATTGGCAATGTTGATGGATGTAGCGTTACACTTGTCAATCTTGACAATTTAATTGATGATTCTTTATCAAAATCATTGGAGGATGTAATGGATTTTTCGTATACTAATGAAAATTCTGTTAATATTTCAGGTACTCTGTAATTAGCTGCTAAAGCTATTCCTGAATCAATCTCCAAACCGGCATACCCCTATTGTACCAGTGAAGGTCATGGACTCGCACAATGCTTCAAGTACAAAGATAAACTAAGGTATGTCAACAAACTGCAACAGAGGGCTAGTCGGTTGGCAAATATGCTTAAACTTGTTCAAAAGTCCAATCCTGAGGTATACAAATTTAACTCTTCTTCTTCTAAAAGATTGATTGATTCTAAGGATAAGGTAAAATCTCAAATGAAGAGAAGAGTCTGGGATAAATGTTCCATATTGAAGGATATTATCAATTCCGTGCAGGAATCTAGTGGTGAGCAATCTAATGCTCACCTCAACACAATCTGATTGTGTTGAAATGTGCATTTTATCTCATGTGTCCTTAAAAGAGATAAGAACTGTGCACATCACGACTTTGGATCAAAATTGAATATTATTACTTGGATCTCCATCTCTTACCTGTGCATTTTAATCTATGTCTCAAATAATGGTAATGAAAATTTTGATCAACGGGAAAAAAAAGGGATACAAATGACTTTTTCATTCCATTTTAGGTTTTATGTTTTTCTAGTACGTGAACTTTTATGGTTCCGAAATTCTGCATGGTAAATATCTTTTACTTCAAGACTCATATCTCTTTCACAAGAAATTTTGCCCGTTGAGCCATATATTTGTGTTTGACAAATCCATTTTATTCTTACGAATCATGGAGGCTTCAAGCATAACATCTTCTCGTGAAACCTATGCTTCTATAGTTGTTGATACTCATCCAACTAAAAATGAAAAAGAGATGCCCCTTCCTTTTGTCTCATCTCTTTAGAGGAAAAGCAAGAACCATAAGAAACCTAGAGAGGATTACTCCAATTAGAAAAGGTTTGAAAATCTTCTTGGAGAACTTAAGAAAACCAAGAAGGAGGTGCAGGGACTGAATAAGATTCTACAGAAATATCTCAAAGTACAAGAAGCACTTGTCAATCAAAAGCCAACCAGGTTTGCAGAAACTAACTCTTTCATTCATGAACCGTATGTTCCTATGCTAGTCATTGATAAGGAGTTTGGAGATGATAGAGAGTTCTTCAAAGATTTTAAATACTAGAAAACTTCTTGTAAGAATTTATTCGGTTTCATATCTTTATCAAAATTTGGTATGTAACTTATGGATGTATTGGTTGTCTGTTTAAATTCTGTAAGATTGCTGATATTTTAATACTAAGTTAGTCTTGTAACCGGTCTCAAATCCCATTCGGGTTATTATCAATGTAAGTTAATAATTTTCAGGAAAAAAAAAACTATTAGCACCTCAAGATCAATCCTCTCAATAGATATTTCTAACAACAAGTAGTTGGGAATGTGTGATTTTTTTGAAGTGAAATTAATATTAAATTTTGTGGTCTTCTAAATTAATTAGCTTTTTTAAAAAAATAAAAAAATTCCCATTCATATATAATTTGTATGCAATTTTTTTTTCTTCTTTTGTTGTTTTGTCTCATGCACACAAGAAAACTTACGAATTTTGTTGCCTCTCTCCTTTTATGGCCCAAAGCGCAAATTTGGTCGTTTTGATTATGGGTGTCATGCTTAAAAACAAACCCAGATTACTTCCCATTCAAAACAAGTTACAACTACAATAACTTCAACTATAGTTAACTCTCAATCCTTAAACTTGTAGGTTGTTCTTCTCAAAATTTCCCATTCTCGCATTGTTACACGTTCCATGTTGTCGCAAGACCATGGTTAACTGTAATCTGTAGATGATTCATCGTGACAAAAAAATCTAATCATTATGCGGAGGGCTACAAAAACACTCCTTGGGATTTGAATATGTAGTTTTTCTAAGCTCCCGCTCCAAAATGCCTCACCATTCCAAGATCTTCTACCGAATTTGACATTGTTATCTTCATTCTAAAACTTATTCGTGAATAATTTTTAAACTTCCAGTTGTATGCTTCTTGAGAGCTATGTTTATGGGATAAAGTGCTAGGATTATTTGTATTTTCTTAAAACAATAATATAAAAAGTGATAAAAATGGAAATTATCTGGGGCTTTCCTGCACCCACTGAAGTAGAGATAAAAGGAAGAAATAAAGTTTTTGAGGTTTAACTGTCATGTCCCTCTCTTGCTATATTAGACTACTTTAAATGGGGTGCCCTTAGTCTTTATGTGAGTGTATTTAGTTCTTGTCTTTCCCAAATGTGTATCTGACTCGTGTGTTGAGAACACGCTTCTTTTTAGTCTTTCTCTGTAACCCTAAACAAGTTAGTAAAGAATTTTATGTTTGATTTTATCTCTACCTCTCTGAGGTTTTATTTCCCAATCTCTACAGCATAGATCCTGTAGGATTGAACCCTAAATTAGTTATTGGTAGTGTAGATCACTACAAGTGGTATCATATTAGGTATTTCCTTGGCACACAAAATGGCTGAAGGCACTAGATTAAAGCAGTTGGATGAAAGTAATAAGAAATTGAGTCTTGAATTACAAGAATTGCGTGAGGAAGTTCAGTCACTTGAATTTGTGAAAGGAGATGTACAGACAATGAAAACTGATATTGCAAATCAATTTCAACTTCTTCAATCTTCTATAGACAAGAAGTACTTATTTCTACATCAAATGAATGATAAACAGAAGGTGCACATGGCAACCCTGTACTTGGATAGCAAAGCAGATGTTTGGTTCCAAGACTACCAAATAGGTAAGGGTATTTTATTTTGGGAAGATTTCATCATTGACGTTTGTGCTAGATTCCAGGAATTAGGACATGATAATGTGGTGGGTGAATTTAACAAGTTAGATTAAACTAATACAGTGGTAGAATACCAAGAGCAATTTGAGGAATTAAAAGCCTTGATGCTAGCTAAGAACCCATCTCTAACTGAAGATTATTTCATTCATAGTTTCATTAGTGGATTGAAAGAAGATATCAGAATGGTGGTTCAAATGTTTACCCCTAATACTTTACAGCAAGCCATTTTCCTAGCTAGGAGACAAGAATGTATCATGGATAAGGCTGCTAAAACTCAACCAAGATAACCAAGCAGATTTGCTTATGGGGGTAAGACATTAACAGTCTCTAACAAATCTTCCACTCTGACTCCTTTGGTTACATCTCCAATTATCACCAGTCCTACCACAAGTCCTAAACTGTAGCCTGTGAAGAAACTTACTTATCCTGAAATGCGTGCAAAGAGGGAGAAGGGGGTCTGCTATAATTGCGATGAACCTTACACAAAGACTCATAAATGTTTAAAGTAACAGTTATACATGATAGTAGATGATGATGAGGAAGAGTTGCACTCAGCAGCTGTGGAAGAAGGGTCTAGTCCAACTATTGTAGAATTGGAGGAAGAAATAGAGATATCTGTGCATGCTTTGGCTAGTAGCATCTCTCCCACAACTATTAAAATCAAGGGTGTGATCAGAAAGCAAGGACTCACCATCTTGGTGGACAGCGGCAGTACTCACAGCTTTGTGGATCCAAAAGCTGCACATCAGAGTGGGAGTCTTATCAATTCTACACAGCCTCTTCAAGTTACCGTAGCTGATGGCAACAAACTACTCAGTCAAGCCAAATGCCCTGGATTCACTTGGAGTATGCAAGGACACACATTCTCCTATGACTTGCATATCCTAGAGTTGGGTGGTTGTGATATGGTTTTTGGCGTAGACCGGATGCGTGAACTGAGTCCCGTTGTTTTTGTTTTTAAGAAACTGACAATTCGATTTCAGCATCACGGGAAAAGAGATTGAATTAACAGGACATAAAGAGGAAGCTATGTTATCTCAAATGTCAAGTACCATGCTGCAAAGGCTAATTCAGAAGGGCACACAGGGGCTCATTGGCCAGTTTTTCTCTCTCAATACCACTACATCTTCAGAAGTCATTGATCCACCAATTGCCGAAGCTCTTGAACAGTTTCCTAGCATTTTCAAGACACCTACATCACTGCCTCCTGAGAGAGCTCATGACAACCACATAACCTTAGTTCCCAATGCTACACCTCCGATCTGCGTCCTTATAGAGTTCCGAATGTACAAAAAGAGGTGATTGAGAAACTCGTACAAGAAATGCTAGAGGAAGAAGTCATCCAGCCCAGCCATAGCCCTTTTGCATCGCCAGTCATCTTAGTCAAGAAGAAGGACGGAGGGTGGAGGTTCTGCGTCGACTACCGCAAGCTCATTGCAATCACAATCAAAGATAAGTACCATATAACAGTTATCGATGAACTGCTTGCTGAGTTAGCTGGTGCTACTATATTCACAAAACTGGATCTTCTTTGTGACGGACCATAGAATTTTTGCTCCCAACGGGTCGGGTTACGACCCGCCAGGCCAGCTCCGACTCTCTGGTACGCCACTCGAGAAACCGGACTTCTAAATTTTTCGGATTCTCTGAGCATATGTCCCATACCATAATACTCAGAAAATCCGATAAGCACAAGGGTCACCGAATTTAATTCCAATCTTTATACTGTGATGATACATTGTATCTCTCGAATACTAGTCACCATTGGACAATTTCCAATAGAGAGGAATGTCCAGTTGCCAACAAAGGACGGCCGGTTGCCAAAATTAACAGACGGCCGGTTGCTAAGATCAACATGGCCAATTACCTTAAATTCACAGACGACCAGTTGCCAAAATCAACAGGGCCAATTGCCCAAAATTCACAGATGGCCAGTTGCCAACATTAACAGGGCCAATTGCCCAAAATTCACAGACGGCCAGTTGCCAAAATTAACAGGGCCAATTGCTCAAAATTCACAGACGGCCAGTTGCCAAAATTAACAGGGACAATTGCCCGAAATTCACAGATAGACAGTTGCCAAAATTAAGGTAGTTCTGGTTACCAGCCATCATTGGCCAGTTGCCAATGATATATACTTCCCAAGATTGCAATCATCTCTGAATAGATGGTATGAACCGCAAAGCAGTAACCAAGACTTTCAGATGATATGAACAACCTTGTAGTTGTGCTGAACCGCATATCGGCTGCCTACGTACCCTCTCCGTTGCTCGAAGGGATCAAGCACGACCGTAGTTCGTCAACCATTTGTTTAGATAATATGAACTACCCTTAATAGTAGCAATTATCTCATAAACAGATGGTATAAACTGCTTACTGTGCAGTAATCATCTCTAACGTTGGGTAGTATAGATAGTATGAATTGCCATGCAACAACTATCCCTTACTTGTCACATCAACAACAGCTTCATATCTTCCAACATATCCCTCATTTTAATCTCAAAACCCCTGCAGCGTTGTACAAATTCTGTATTATGGTTCCATGTAATGCAACATTTTCTGCCACTTTCGCAAGTCCGATCATCCTCAATTTCACCTTCAGCAACAAGGGTACAACAAAAATAGCCACCCCATCATTATCCAACTCTAAACCCCTTTTTATTTTTGAAAGCTATCGTAAAGTTTGAAAGAAAGACAACCATGTCAAGAGGGAATGAGATGCATCCAAAATATCTTCCATCTTCTTCTTTAAATTAACCTTTTGCTAGCTCGACCTACTCTACTTGTGGAATCGGACAACATTAGCCGAATCCACAACTTCACTTACTCTAATCTCCACTAGGTTGATGCATGCATAATTTTAACCAAACCAAAATTTTCAGGCGCACCGAGAAAGGGAGTAAGGGAAAACAAATAAGAGATCCCCAAAATCTGAACTCTGCCCCTTCATTTTTATATTACTTTCCAAAAGCGTGACATGTGTGAATCACGCACTAGGCTTATTAAGGCACCAGTGGTTTAGATTAGGACAAACCACCTATTAGAAACTGTAATATGCCGGTAAGGCACCCGAAATTGTTAAGGCACACAAATGGGTTTCAGTTAAGCCCGTGAAAATCGATGGGTCTTACATTCTTTCTAGGTATCACCAGATTAGGTTTACTTAGATGACATAGCTAAAACTTCTTTTCGTACCCATCACGGTCACTTTGAATTTCAAGTGATTCCCTTTGGGCTCACTAATACCCCTGCCACCTTTCAGTCACTAATGAATGACATTTTTCGACCATATCTCAGAAAATTTATCTTAGTGTTTTTCGATGATATACTCATATATAGTAAGGACATGGCTACCCATTGTCAACAATTGCATATTGTCTTTTCTATACTGCACAATCATTCCCTGTTTGTTAAACGAAGTAAATGCTCTTTCGGACAACCACAAATAGAGTATATAGGTCATGTAATAAGCAGAGATGGTGTAGCAGCTGACCCTGCTAAAATTGAATGTATGGTGAAATGGCTTAGACCAACTACTCTTAAGGGTTTACGTGGATTTCTGGGGTTGACAGGGTATTACCGCAAATTCGTCAAAGGTTATGGGCTGATTTGTCAGCCGCTTACAGAAATGCTTAAAAAGGGTAATTTTGTTTGGCATGCTGCTGCAGAATCGGCCTTTGAGCGACTCAAACAAGTGGTTACTTCTACTCATGTTCTTATCTTACCATATTTCAATAAAGAGTTTGAGTTAGAAACTGATGCTAGTGATGTGGGAGTTGGAGTAGTATTAATGCAGAGTGGCAGACCTATTGCCTTCTTCAGCAAAGGTTTGGGCATCGGGTATCAAGCTTTATCTACTTACGAAAAAGAATTATTGGCCATTGTACTAGCTGTCACAAAGTGGAGGTCATATTTATTGGGGTCTCATTTTAAGATTTTTACGGATCACCAAAGCCTCAGGTTCTTTATGGAGCAGAAATTGCACACTGTCCTTCAACAAAAGTGGCTCACTAAGCTCTTGGGGTATGATTACACCCTGTATTACAAGAAGGGCTCGGAGAATCGTGTTGCAGATGCTTTATCTCGTGTCAGTTGTTCTTCATTATCCGCAGCCCATCCAAAATGGCTTGAAGAAGTTATAGCTAGCTATGAAGCTGACCCCATAACATTATATTAGATTCCCAAACTTGTTGTCTCCCCCATGAATGCTAAGGGATATACTTACACTAACGACATTCTTAAGTTGCAGGGTAGGATTTACATTGGTGCAGCTGGTAATGTTTGCCAGAAAATCATGGCAGATGTTCATTCTTCAGCCATCGGAGGCCACTCTGGGATGCAAGCCAGCTACCAAAAAGCCAAGACATATTTTCACTGGCCTTGCTTGAAGAAAGACTTAATGCAATTTGTCCAGACCTGCGATATCTGCCAACAACATAAGGTGGAACATAGGCTACCTGCAGGGCTCCTACAACCTCTACCTGTCCTTGACCAAGCCTGGAAGCACCTTAGCATGGATTTCATCTCTGGGTTGCCGAAATCCGAGGGCCGAGACGTAATTATGGTAATTATTGATCGATTCACTAAGTATTCTCATTTTATCGCATTGAGTCACCCTTACACAGCACAAACAGTAGCAAAACTCTTCATTAACACCATCCTCAAGTTGCATGGTATTCCTGCAACCATTGTTTCAGATAGAGATGCCGTGTTTCTCAGTGGGTTTTGGCAGGCATTATTACAGGCAGTGGGTACCTCTCTCTATCTGAGCACGGTGTATCACCCACATACGGACGGCCAAACGGAACGCGTAAATGCTTGTTTAGAATCTTATTTACGTTGCATGTGTAGCTACAGACCAGTTAAGTGGGTTTCATGGTTGTCGCTTGCTGAGTGGTGGTTTAACACATCATACCACACTAGCTTGAGACTCACACCTTTCCAAGCTTTATGTTCCCCACCGCAGTTTGGACTACATCACACTGGGGGCATCAGCAATCCATTAGTCGAAGATTATCCGCACCAGCGAGGGGTCATGACAGAAGTACTACGCCATAACCTACTGATTTCTCAACATCGTATTAAACAACAAGCTGACAAAGGCAGGGTTGAGAGGTCATTTACAGTTGGTGATTGGGTATATTTGCGTCTTCAGCCATATAGACAAAATTCTGTCCAGCTACGCAGGAATCTCAAACTTGCAGCAAATTTTTTTGGACCTTACAAAGTCTTGGAAAGAATTGGAGCTGTTGCTTATCGACTCCAATTACCAGCTTCTTCTCGAATCCACCCTATCTTTCATGTATCGCAATTAAAGAAGAAGCTTGGCCAAGGACTACTGCCACATACATTGCTTCCCAACATGGACAAGGAAGGTTTGTTTAAAGTCAAGCATGTTAAAGTTTTGAACTCTCGAGTTATTGTCAAAGGCCGCCAACATATTCCACAAGTGCAGATACAATGGGCTCATACAGCTGATGGTGATGCTTCTTGGGAAGACACTGCTTTCATCAAGTCCTCCTTCCCAAAATTCATCCTTGAGGACAAGGACGAGCTGTAAGGGACGGCATTTGTCATGTCCCTCTCTTGCTATATTAGACTACTTTAAATGGGGTGCCGCTAGTCTTTATGTGAGTGTATTTAGTTCTTGTCTTTCCCAAACGTGTGTCTGACTCATTTGTTAAGAACACGCTTCTTTTTAGTCTTTCTCTGTAACCCTAAACAAGTTAGTGAAGAATTTTATGTTTGAGTTTATCTCTGCCTCTCTGAGGTTTTATTTCCCAATCTCTACAGCGTAGATCCTATAGGATTGAACCCTAATTTAGCTATTAGTAGTGTAGATCACTATAGTAACTCCTCCCGTAGGTACAACATTTAGCCACATTAACCCATGGGAAAGAGTGACACATTCGATTTTTATATTTCAAGCTTTAACCGTAAATTAACAAGAAACCACAACACCTTAAAAAGAACTTATCCTTTTTGCAACTTTAAAAGTACCCTTTAGATTTTCTATAGAGTTTAGCTTGGAAACCTATGCCAGACCATGAAAAACAATCTTTAGCTCACACGCCTAGGATCGTCAAAAAATTTTGAGCGTTTTAATGTGTAATGGGTTAAACGCCTAACTAACGATTTTTGACAACATTATTTTTATATCACTCTTTCCCCAGATCTCTAGCATTCCCTTCCCCTGATGGGACAAGCACATGGTTCAACCCGTCTGGTGTACCTTTTGTCTATGGAAGGTGAATTGTCCTCGGATTTGATATCATATGTAATGACCTGATCCTCCACCAATATTTTTCCACTTAGTAATTGCAATTATTAAACAGTATATGATTTTTTTACAGGTACCGCTGCGGTCATCCAACAGCAGCCTCCCGTAAGGTCACCCATCTCTGTATTTTTTACGGCCCAACACGCTTAACTACAAAGCTTTTTGCAAACTCTGGAGCTAATTGTGCTGAAAATGCCTTGATGTTAATAAAGGTCAAACCATTACTTATATTCTATTCATCGAGCCCTACATGACAAATCGGGGTATTACAATACCACCCTAGACTCTTAAATTGGACACGTCAACCGGCTCCGGAATATATCCTAGATCTTTGACGTTTACCTTTCCATCATGAGACCAGTACCTGACCTAACCCATCCAGCTTACTCTCTCAGCGCTGATACTTGCCGAATCAGAATATTACAACTACGTGGTCATACCAGGGAATGGAGTGAGCATAAAAAAAATATAATTAAGACTAAGTTTGGTTTAAGCATTGTGATAATAGGATATCATTAGGAATTCATAGGTTGAAAGAACATTTATCTAATGTGACTGGAAATTTTAAGGATTTTTTAATTTAACATTGAATATATATAAGAAAATTATGGATCAAATGTAAGCTTTTATTAAGAAATGGTGGACAAACAAGAAATAAAGGCAATACAACAAACTAGTAGTTCCTTTGATGGATAGTAGTGATACTGTGAATATAAAAGAAGAACCTGAAATAACGAGGATAACGAGTACACCACACTTTCGATCAACCTACTACGGACAAACCTTGTCGAATCTTACAGAAACAATTACCGCAAAAAGATTAGTTTAACAAGGTGTAACTTGGTATATAGTATAAGTTCGAGACCGGACCAATTATGGATGGAAAACCAAGTGGATTAACATATAAGTGTATTTATTTTAATTATAAAGATAAACAATATAATAAGGATGTAAAGTAAATCACACCATCACAAAAGATTTTGTTAACGAGGAAAACTGCTTAGCAGTAAAACCCAGAGACCTAGTCTAGATGTGAATCCTCTTAAAATTAAGCCGCTATACAAATTAATTACCGCAACACCATATAGTTGAGTCCGAGTAAAATACTCATAGTTACTCAGTTCCTCCAGTATACCTGCGCCTACAACCAATCTGGTCTATGCACATAAATCCTATAGTCCATTATCTTGAGTTGCTTCACCTGCTGTGAAGACTTCTGCTCTCAACTTTTTTGGATCGTAAATTGAAACAACAAAGGACTAAATTTGCTTCAATAACCACCTCACTAATGAATTTCCCAGATCAATGTGTTGACTCAAGGTGTTACCACATCGCTAATAGTGAGTCCAAAATGTAATATGAGTATCAACACTTCGTATGCTCTTTGTAGAGTTCTCCCTGCCTATTTGACTCCTAAGCAAGAGACAAGAACATGATTCATGGGAATTTACATAAAAATCTATGCGCAGGGTGATTTATCTAATCATAATGTTGATATTTAAACTTAATTTACGATTTATGGGTAAAACTCTCATGACATGAAAATCATGTTATGGGCACATCAATCACCATTATTATTAGAGATAATGGATCGAAGGTGAGGTACTTATGATAGAAAAACCAATGTGGATAATGATCCTTGTACCTTGTGAATCAGTCATGTTTACCTAACTTGATTTATGTGCATCTTCTTCTTTTGGTAGGCATTCTTGGTATAAATCCTTGCGGAAAAGGTTAATTCTTCCTTTTAAGAGTAAATCAAATCTTGTATATTCTTTACAAGTTTGTATCTAAGTTAAGATGATCGCAATACTTGATCCTCATGATTATTCTTGTGTTTTGCTTGACTCCTTTGAGATATTGTTCTTTCTAATCATATTCATAGGATTAGAACACCATCTTATGATGATTTTTCCTCAAAAATTATGCTTTTAACTCTTACCTTCTTAATTAATTATGAGGAGTAAACTTTTGATGATTATAGATACAAATTTACTTGTGAATTTGTTAGTGTCCAAAAAAATCCTTTACTTGTGAGATCGTCGTGTTGTTATCTTGGGAATAACATCAAATGAGGAAGAGTTTAATTTGAACTTGTGCTTAATTGTCATATCTTTGTGGGGCTTGCGGCTATGGAATTGTCGGAGATGCTTGTACATATATGTCTCCTTGATAAAGACCCTACGTTTACTTGGTGAAATCGACTAAATAAAAGATGGTATGTGTTCTCTAGTCTTGATACTCTTATGTTTAATTTATTATGATCCCTGTTTTTCGCCTTTGCCAATTTTGTTGAGAACAATGGAGAATTAATTAGTAGTATCCTAATACAACATATGGCTTTTCAGAGCATTATGTAAGGGGGATTGGATTATAATCTATAGGTTTTACCTATTATGCAAAAGTAATAAGTATTGACTAAGGGGGAGAACATATCACCGTAGTATTGGTTCGAAGTTGTGGTGCAATTGAACTTTGAATAATACTATGTTTCTATATAACAACCATTGAGTGGAGTGAATTTTTCATTCTAAAAAGATCTAATAAGTATTCTCATAAGTTATTATCGCTAAGGATATTCAATAATGGATCAGAAATGACCACATGCATAACCATAAAAGAACTTCAAGAATGAAGAATTCAAGATAATGTTGAAGAACCAAGAAAATCAAACATGATGGATTTTGAGCTGAAAGATCGATTTACTTTGATTCCACATTTGTATCGATACTTTTGTCACTAAAATTGACAAAAGGGATATTGTTAGAGCACTGCTCGGTCAAACTCATAAGTTTTGTTATCTCAAGCTTTTTGTCAATGTTAGATAGACAAAACTATACCTTGATTTCTAATCTACTATATTCAAGTTTTGGACTAGGTTTTGAGGTTGGTAGTTGAGTATCAGACATCACTGAATAACCATCGAAGACTGAAGACTAAACATCAAACAAAGACATTTGGAGAACTTCGTCAACAAGAGGTTGAAGAATGAACCTTTCTATTTACTGACATGAATTACCATTCTATCTATATGAGGCTATGTCATATGATTTCTAGTAGATTTAATATTGCAAAGAAGAAATTTCGAGTCAATCTTGTCTTGTTAAACATCTCAAAATATGATTCAAGCAATGGATGTTCATAGGTTCTTAACAATCTTAGTTCGATTTTTTTTATTGTTCAAGAACTATTTTTGTGTCATATGGATCATTTGGAAATTTCCCAAGCAATAATGTTTTATATCTATGGCATTTGGGAATGTTTCAAAACATCAAAAGGGAGTTTCAAGAACTTACTGAAATCTGGACTCATGTAGGTACACGTACCTAGTACGCATACCATGGATATCCGAGGTTCCGGAATATAGGTAGGTATATGTACCTAGTACGCGTACCATTAAGGTTCCAGATTCGTAAACAGGTGCAATACGCCTACCTAGTACGCGTACTGTAAAGGATCTGAGTTCGTGAATGGCCTAGGGTATGCATACATATTACGCGTACTGTCGGTCCTTGAATTCACGAACTGATCATAAGTACGCATACCGTTTCACATACCTACCCGGTACGAATCAAGCAGATGCTTATAGACTATTTTCCAAATATGTTTAACATTGCTACGACTCTCATAAATACATCTAAGACATCATTGATCACTATATCTCTTTGTGTTGTGTATCATGATTCTATTTTTAAGTGTTTAAATGAAACGACTTTTCTGGACCATAGTTTATATTCTTCTATATGATTTCAATAAAAACTTCTCACATGCTTACATGAACTCTTAATAAGAGTTTCATCTAAACATAGAAAGTGTTTACTTGAATCTCGAGTTATGTTAGATTTATTCCTAAGCAACCCTAGTATTGAAAATCAATAAATAAAGGGACTCAAACAACCAGGAAATTCAATCTCTGATTTTTGTGTCCTAGTTGTTTGCTAGAGTCGTCCTTTATGAACCTAGATTTCCTCTAAGAAACATAATTAGGTTTACGACTGAAAGACTTCACTCAGGGATTCGTGAAGCCAGATGCGACTATTTTTACCTTGATAGTTCATGTATCCCGATCTTGTTCATTATGTTATCGAGGTTTTAGGAATCTTTTTTAGGAATAAGATAGATATAAATCGCAAAGTTCTTTTCATTGATTCCTGAATATAAATATCTAAAACTCTTCTTAATTGATCGGTTTAAGGTTGTTCTTGAGAGGTGGTTAATAATCCATGCTTCTTAGCTAACTGGGTGTAAGTGTTCCATATTTATGAGGTTTGCTAGCTTTGTCTATTGCAAACAGATTTCCAAGCCTTGATCTATTAGATCTAAAGGGAAATCAAATAAGCTTATTTGTTAGAGGCAGATTGGTACCAAAAATCTTCACTTGAGCTGAAGCAACTCTTAAATTGTAAAGGACGCCAACTAAGGGAATCAATTGCATAGAGACTTACGAGGTTCAAGAGATGTAAGGAGCACGACTGCAATTGGATTGCTTGGAGGGTGAATTCAGGTTCAACTGCATTCCAGTCTGAAGTCTGATAGTAGGCTAGTGTCTATAACGGCTTAATACGGTTCGACATTTAAATCTGGACGAGGTCTCGAGGTTTTTCTGCAGTTGCAGTTTTCCTCACTAATAAAACTTCTCTGTGTCTTGCTTTACTTTTTACTTCCACATTATTTGTGTTTGATGTAATTAAAGTAAAAGCAAGTGATTCGATAATCATCCTAAATAGTTTTTAACTAAAACTTTATACAAATTACAAGACTTGTTCTTGTGAATTCGTATCTTGAAATATAAATTATAAGACAAAGTTAGCAAACCTCATGAGGTGTTCCAAATTTGTGAGGTTTGCTAGCTTTGTCTACTGCAACATATTTCCAAGCCTTGATCTATTCAACTTAAAGGGAAATCAAATAGGTTTATTTATTAGAGACACATTGGTATAAAAAATCTTCACTTTGGTTGAAGCAACTCTTAAGCTGTAAAGGACGTCAACTAAGGATATCGATTGCGTAGAGCCTTATGAGGTTCAAGAGATGTAAGGAGCACGACTGCATGTTGAATTGCTTGGAGGGTGAATTCGGCTTCAACTATATTCCAGTCTGATAGTAGACTATTATTTGTAGCGGCTTTATACGGTTCAATATTCAAATCTGGACGAGGTCCCGGAGTTTTTCCGCAGTTGCAGTTTTCTTCGTTAACAAAACTTCTCTGTGTTTTGGTTTACTTGTTACTTTTGCATTATATTTGTATTTGATATAATTAAAGTAAAAGCAAGTGATTCGATAATCAGCTTAGGTAGTTTTTAACTAAAATTGTATAGAACCTACAAAACTTGTTCTTGTGAATTTGTATCCTGGAATATAGATTACAAGCTTGCTCTTGTTGGAATTCGGTTCGTGTACTGTTCCTGTACATATTAGGTTAATTTTGGATATTGATTTTTGAGATCGTCCAAGAGTTCTTATATAGAATCAGGTTCACGGTCTAAACTACTGATTGTACAAGAAACATAAACCGTATATACAATCATAAACAATGATTTTTTTTATGAAGGTCTGTTTGTTGATAGTATTAGATTTTGTCTTATAGGTCAAAACGAAAAATTTGGTGATGTACTTGGTATCCTCTCCTTTTCACTTGTTTTATGCGGAAGGAAGAAAAGTATCCACGTATTTCTGTAAGTTCTCTTCATCCAAAATGAAAAAACTGGATTATAATTTAGAATAAGGACTCTATCCATTCTATGGGTTTGGTTATGATCCTGAAGGAATTAAATGCAATTTTTACTTTTCTTAGTGATTTATTAAGATCTGGTGGTCCAAGGTGCGGTGTATCATATCTGAAACCAATTAGTTGTGAACGGACATTGTAAACCCTCCTCCGCTGGTGGTATTTCCAATTATGCCTTATCGGTATAAATTGGAGTTAAATCAAAATTTTCTTTATCGAACTTCTCTCTGTTTGGCCGAACAAAGAGACAAACCACTTTATGTCCTCTCGTCCTTGTTCAATTTCCACCATGGGAAATTTTAAGTCACTAAAATCCCAATATAATTTGGAAACTTAAAATTAAATAAAAATCCCTTGAGTATTTATAATTGGAAATAGCTAGAGGATCGTTAATGAGTGATGGAGTTCATGTTGGTTGGATCCAATTTTGTGAATTTAATAGGTTTAGTTACCAGTTATGCATCGGAAACGGTTCCGTAAACAAATCAACTATGATTTTCCCACACCTGAAATCCATTTTTGCTTTTCATCTAACAAAAATAAAATTCTTCAATTGGATTTGGAATGGAATTCAGAGTCTTCGGCGGCTGATGTGGCATGGGTTTGGAATCGACTAGTTTGGATGTTCTACCTCATGGACGTGAACTGCCCAAAGAAAAAAGAAGACGCAAATGGGCCGCACATCTAACTCGTCGCAGAATATGCAGCCACATCTCCCATACGAGAGAGCAAGTAAAGCTTGAAACAATAGAGAACCATACACTTGAGCATCATCTTCGTATATACTGTGGCTTAAACGGATAACAAAAACAAAACCTATAAATACCAAATCCTTCCAAATACTTGTGGCTGTTTTAGTTATAGCCTCAATTTTTTCTCAAAATCATCATCTTTTCATTTCTCTCTCATTTCCTCTCTCTTTTCGGAAGTAGAGAGTAATGGGGATGGTGATTAATTTCCAAACCCCTACTACTATCAGTAGTAGTTTCTTAGTAAACTCAAACCCTAAGAGAAGCTCTTCTTCTCTGCTATTAAAAAAACAAATTTTTGGTCATAGTTTGTCTACTTCTCTAGATAATAAATTGAATTTCAATAGAAATCGTTCCAGGTGTTTAAATTTTTCGCCTATTAAATGCTCTGCTACTCCCACAGCTGAAGAAGTTGCTACTGGTACATCAAAACTCTTCTATTTCAATCTAAAGATGTTTTTTCTTAACTTAGTTTTCATGAATTTAGGTTATTTTACCACCAGGGTATGAATTAATTTTCCATGGTGGAATTCCAAAAATTGTAACTTTGTTGAATTCAATGCCCATGGATGTACCATTTGCTTGTTTAGAACAGTTAGCTGTTGATATGTGTGTAATTTTCATAAGTGTAATTCTTTTACATGTTTGTTGTTGCAGAGAAAAAGAAGGAATCGTTAGTTACTAGGACAGACATAAGGAACATAGCTATTGTTGCCCATGTCGATCATGGGAAAACAACTCTGGTTGATGCTATGCTGAGACAAGCCAAGGTTGTAAATAACAATGTGGTGCATTCATGTCTAATTGTCCAGGACATGTACAATCTTAGATTTAGCACCTTATATTCGTCTTCACTGTTGGTCAATTGCTTGTGAATAGATACATTAATCACCAGTTCACCACTCGTTCTAAAATTAGTTTGGTCATTTGCTGTTGTGATTTTGCTGCACATAGCTTCTCTACCACTGTTTTTATTACGTAGATGGGAAATATGGGTACTCCATTGTTAACTATCACGCCAAACTCCTACTCAATATTAACAGGGTGCTTCTTGCTTGATGTCAAGTATATCTGCTTTAGGCCAATTTCATCCTACTTGACAGTTTGAGAACATACCTGGTTTAACACATGTAGACTATTGTTAATTTCTGATAATGATGTGATATCATGTACTTACATCTACTTTCTGCAGTGCAGGTGTTTCGTGATAACCAAACTGTACAAATAAGGATAATGGATTCAAATGATCTAGAGCGTGAAAGGGGTATCACGATTCTTAGCAAGAACACATCAATCACCTATAAAGGTTCAAAGATAAACATTATTGATACTCCAGGTCACTCTGACTTTGGTGGTGAAGTGGAACGTGTACTCAATATGGTTGAAGGAGTTCTCTTGGTGGTATGTACTTCGACCAATAGGTGGACTTGATGATTGCTATTACATTTCTATTATGATGATACTTGGTTTATAGGTCTTTTTGATGTGCGCAATTTGTTTTAGCAGTTGTGTAACCCTAGGTTCATGACCACCCATGGTGTTCTCATCCTGTAGTTTGTTAACAGACTTTTACCGTTTGCATCTACATGGATGGTTAGCTGTTCACATGGAACTGGTTCTCGAGTCTGCTTGTTTTTATTGTGGCAACCATTTTTATCCCTACGCCAAGACCCTAAACCACTGATTTAGCGCTCCTAGGCTGAAGCTGCAGTCTTGATAATTCCCACAATAGTTTATTTTGTGTCTCCAGTACTATCACTTGTTTACTATATCTTCTCATATTATCTTGTTCTTCAATAGTATTTCTGACATATCTCAGGATGGCATATATTGTAGGTAGATTCTGTAGAGGGTCCAATGCCACAAACAAGATTTGTCTTAAAGAAAGCTCTGGAGTTTGGGCACGCTGTAGTGGTTGTTGTGAATAAGATTGACAGACCTTCAGCTCGTCCAGAATTTGTGGTCAATTCGACCTTTGAGCTCTTTATTGAATTAAATGCGACCGACGAACAGGTGCCGCTTAAGTCATTACATTTTTTATAAGATTTTTGTTGGCTAGCTTATATAAGCATTGATATTTGCTCGTTTCTAGGTTTTCCTGGTAATATCCTTTGAACACAATTAGTAAGTCTAACTCTAAGATCTTTCTCTTTTGGTATACAGTGTGATTTCCAAGTAATATATGCAAGTGGTATTAAGGGAAAGGCTGGACTAGCTCCAGAGAACTTGGGTGATGATCTTGGGCCTCTTTTTGAGGCCATAATGCGATGCATACCAGGACCTCGTATTAATAAAGATGGTGCTTTGCAGATGCTTGTTAGTAATCGTTCTTAATTCAGATCTGCTTTCTTACTCATCGCAAATTGTTAAATGCAACTTTCTAGTACTAACACCATTGTGTTTCATGCATAAATACACTCATTTTCCTCTATCGCTTTGTCAACCTAGTGATCTCTGAAAATTCGTGAGATATATGATTAATAAATAGAAAAAAAGACTTGTAAGATGAAGGATTTACAGAAAAGGGTGTGATTTATAGGTAATTATTTGTAAGGGCGACTAGTTCAATATTTTCCTAACAGTCAGGAAATAAAAATTAGAGGAGACCCAAATGGGAAGTTTAGATATAGCAGCCTGAGTAAGAGGTGATAGCTGAATAGAAGCTCACTGGATTTGATCCTGTTATTTTTTCTAATGCATCTCTACTTTGTTAGTAGCTCAGGTTGTTTCATTAGACTTGGCTGGAACTATCTAGATTAGAATCAGCAACTAGTATATACTGGTAACCAATATCAATTTCTCTCATTCTCATAAAGAATAAGATAATTAAAGAATTTGCAGAAATATCCCATAGTCCATGTGAGCACAATCAATAGACTTATGTTCCTTCATTTCTTTTACCAATGTGTAGACAGTAAAGCTTCAGTGCTTGAACACAACATTGATAATGTCTGTTGTAACAGAATCTGTGATCTATAAACATATATCAGGCTCCAACTTTTTACCAGCAATTGTTTTTTCAAAGAAAAAACTATTTGATTTGAAAATCATGTATTAAGCCAACACCTTATGTGCCTATTGGAATTGGATGGAAGTAGAAGAGAAGTTAGGAATCATGGTCTAGTTGTACATGACCACTTAGCACACCTTCGAATGATCAATAATTCAATACTACTATATAATAGATTATACGAAAGTATCATCATGTCCGATCAGCTTATGCCCATATATCTTTTTGTATTCTAAAGTAGCGCTCTGTTTTCGTTGCGTACCTTCATTATAATATGTTGTACAGTGCAGTAATGGGTGTTCCTTACTGTTTAGGTGACAAATATTGAATTTGAAGAGCATAAAGGACGGATAGCTATTGGGCGTTTGCATGCTGGAGAGTTGCATAGAGGAATGGAGGTGAAGGTGAGGGTTCCTAGTATTCATTTAAGTTTTTATGGTGTCTTCATATAGTCCCTCTGTGGTCATTTCCTAAGATGTTTGCAGTGAATGAAATTTCACGTTTTATGGTACTCTGATAAATTGTTGGAACTTGTAGGTATGCACTTCAGAAGATGAATGTAGAATTGCTAAAGTTAGTGAGCTTTTTGTATATGAGAACTTCGGTAGAGTTCCTGTAGAGTCTGTCAGAGCTGGCGATATCTGTGCCGTTTGTGGGATTAGTGATATCATGGTAAACATTTTCACAAGTTTCATAAAAAAGCTGGTTTACAATTGCATCAGCTGAAAGGGATTCTATACATGCTGATACTAATATGTTCTTTTGAAAACTGGATTTGTATTCTCTTTTTAGATTGGGGAAACAATTGCAGATAAAATTGCTGGGCAGCCATTACCTGCTATTAAAGTGGAAGAACCAACAGTGAAAATGGCCTTCTCTATCAACACATCACCTTTTGTTGGGCGTGAGGTATTGTTTGAATTTTCGACCAAGTGTCTTTTGCACATATAGCATGCTCTTCTTTAGTAATTAAGGTATCACTCCTATTATTACAGTTGGGTGGCGTTAAACTTTCTTGTTCTGCCCCTGTAGGTTCCCATGAAGATAACCATGCTTGTAGCAAGTTTTATTAACTATTGCTCTCTCTGTTGTTTAGAAGATGACATTTTTTTAATCTATTATTTGCAGGGCAAATTTGTTACTAGCAGAAACTTGAGAGACCGACTCTACCGAGAGCTTGAGAGAAATTTGGCTATGAAAGTTGAAGATGGTGAAACGGCAGATACATTCATTGTTAGTGGAAGGGGCACACTACATATCACCATATTGATAGAAAACATGTGAGTCCTTTTACCGATGAATGGATCACTTCAAATCTTTATTAAGTATTCCACATATGCCCTTTTTTCTATAAAACATTTCCCAAATATCAGTTATATCCCTGGTATTTGTATACAACAAATGTCAGTTTATGATTTAGGGTATTTTATTTAGGTTCAATGATGCTAGTTTCCTTTGTTTTCTCTTCCTTCCATCGTAGTTGTTTTCTCTGAGTGGGATAACTGAATTTAATTCTAGGGATTCATCAAGGTGTCTCTTATGAACTTGTTGTTTACAACTAGTTAGGTACTATAGACATTAAAGCTATAGGAGAATAGTTTCCATTTTTAAGGTCTTTCTTTACTTGAAGGGTGAAGAATTAGAATGGGTGATTTATATCAACTTTTTTTTATGACGTCATAGTTTATTTGTCACAGCTGATTCGATTATTAGTTTTGCTTTTCATTAGTTATTCTTAGCTCTTGTTTTTGTTTATGTCATCTAAGCTTTATAATCTTTGTACTTTCCAGGCGAAGAGAAGGATATGAGTTCATGGTAGGACCACCTAAGGTTATCAACAAAAGAGTGAATGACAAGCTGTATGAACCTTTTGAGGTGATGATCATTTCATGTGCAAGTTTTTGTCCTAATGTGGAATTTCGAGATTCAGCGCTAAAGTTCATCACATGTATTGACATGCTTTCAGATTTATTAGAAAGTGCAGTTACATCATGATTAAAGTCTTTTAAGTTTTATCTTTTTTTTTTCCGAACACGTCAGTATTAGTTTTAAATTGACTATCTTATTATTTGAATTTTGTGCAGATTGCTACAGTTGAGGTACCGGAAGAATACATGGGACCTGTGGTCGAACTTCTTGGAAAAAGGCGTGGACAGATGTTTGATATGCAAGGCCTTGGGTTCGTAGCATTCCTTCTTTTAGTATCATTTATGATAATCAACAGTTATTTGAATTGAATCACAGTTGTAATGCATATTAACATTTCTTGCATACTCACAAATCGATAAATTATTTCGGCTTTACGGTCTGCCAATGTCAACCTTTAGTTATTTATTCTCTTGGCAGTGGACAACTCTTCTACAGAGAAAAAGTCTTTGGGAGATAGTTACACGGGTTGACATCCATACAAGCCTGTAGACGCATGTTATGTGAAAGAGTGATTCCTGATTGAAAACTAATTTATCTAGCTGTTTTTAAACCTCATGCTTCATAGTTGAATAAAAGTTTGTTAGGTTCCCGTTGTATCATTTTATACTTTATCAGTATCTGGTGTGCATATCACCAGAATCTACGGATGCTGTTAAATTGTTGGTCTCATGAATTGAATTCTATTTGTTGACTAGGTCGGAGGGTACATCATTGGTTAAATATAAGATACCAACTCGTGGTCTTCTTGGATTGAGAAATGCAATCTTAACTGCTTCTCGAGGCACAGCAATTCTTAACACCATATTTGATAGCTACGAACCATTTGCTGGGGAGATAAGCACAAGAGAGCTTGGTTCACTGGTAAGTACTACACACTATCAAGAATGGACATTTTTTTCATACGACTCGTGATTCTTCTATTTACCTAGTAAAATTCATTTTCAGGTTGCTTTTGAGGGAGGAACTACGACCACATATGCTCTTTGTAGTTCACAGGACAGAGGTCAGTTATTTGTCGGCCCTGGTGTTGAAGTGTATAAAGGTCAAATAGTGGGAATTCATCAGCGTTCTGGTGACTTGTCCCTTAATGTGTGTAAGAGGAAGGCTGCAACAAATGTACGTTCCAACAAGGATGTTTCAGGTGAGAATTCTTTTAAAATTCAGTATCAGTTATACTCTTTTGAGAGCTATTTTTTTTTAGTTGTAGCTTATAACAACGTAAATCTGGCGATGTTAGAAATTTTGGATAGCTGTATAACGTGGTTCTACATTTGATCCTTGGCAACTATTAGATGCTCACGGAGTTATGTATAGAGGATAGTTTGTTAGTGACTAAACCATAAGGACAACATATCTTCTTCTTTTTGAGTTATGGGGCATGTTCATCAATCTTTCATCAATTAAATTATGTTCACGTTCTAATGATTTGCGCACTACATCGAGTTTACTGGATTCATGTGTTTGACCTTTCTTATCTATGCCTGGTCTCCGCATGTTGCGTTCTCTGCTACTTGGGGTTTTTTCAACTTGTGATACAAGTTCACTTTGTCCATAAACTTATAGCCTGGTTGTGCAAAATGAACCATCTTGGGGGTACTTGTATGGTCAACCTCATGGTGGGGGTGTTGACCTTTGAATGGGATGAATGGGTGTCATTTACTCGCATTTAACAGAGATCAACACCGTCATACATTTGGTCATCTTGCAGAATATGACTTAGTGATGCATCTTCCTCGTTCTTTTTATGCGGTCCTTTTTATTTTCTTGTTTAGCTGTCTAAATTTATAGCTACCTTTTTCTGCAGTTGTTCTTGATACCGCAATCGATTACAGTTTGGATGACTGTATTGAGTACATTCAAGAGGATGAACTGGTGGAAGTCACTCCTGCAAGTATTCGAATGCTGAAAAACCCAAAGATGCCATTTAAGAAAAGGGGCAACTAATTTATAATCGGGGAGACAAACAAATTCTTGCACAGGAACACTCGAAATCATGTTAATTCAGTGAAAATTTCAAGATGTGCTTCAACGACAGCGTAGATGCAATCATTATTCGTTCGGAATTCTCTTCCTGATGCAAAAAATAGCTCTTAGATGGATCCTCCCGTATAGAAATAGTGTATATGGAATTCAATACCATATATAAATGTACACATGCAAGGGAGTCAGTTTTGCAGTCCCAGATTAACGGTATATTAGTTTCTAATTTGTTGTATCCAGAATCATCAGTAAAATTGTTCTACTACTACGGCAGCCCACAGTGCTGAAGAAGCGAAGTTTATTTAGTGTGACATTTTGTGATTTTTGTGAATGTACGATATGCTGTTTTGTGTCACGTATCCTAACTGTGCACTGTCATCTTTTGAATCATGTTCCTCTCCGTTCGTTCCGAATATAGTGATTTGGAGATTTGCAGATTTGGTGATCTGTAGCAGATTGCGGAAACCGAGAAGCAAGCATTAATATGAAAGTTATTATTGGGGCGTCACATTCTAATAGAGGGGTTTCGCTAATAGGACAAAAATGGGTCACCAGTTATTAATTTCAAAAACCCCATATCTAAAATATTTTTGTAATGACTAAACAACCCTCTTTTAGTTAGTGTTAATAATCTAATTAGCTAATGATTAGATTAATAAGTTTTTTCCTTGTATAGTTAGTGATAAAAAATCAGATTCGGTGTAGTATTTTGGTGGGAAGAAAAAGTAGGACAAAACCAAGAATTTTTTTTATATTTTCTTCAAACTAAAACACTATACTTCGATTCACCCAACCAATTTCCTTTTTGTTTCTCAATTGATAAAAGTACGTAAGAAGATCAAACTTTTTAGTTTTTCAGAGAGGTTAACAGTTGAGTTTTTTTCCTTAGTAGCCAACCGTAAGACAAATTTACGGGTAGGTGATGATGAACTCCTAACCTTAAATAGGTAAAATTAGGGAAAAACCAAACCAGTTAAGGTTAGGTTTGGTGATTATGTTTCTAGACGTAAATATTTTTATGGGTTGGTTTTTGGTTTTTACGGTTGAGAATATACAATTACGGCTAGAAAACTAAACTTACGGTTGGGTTCGATATTTTTTAGATTAACCGTAAATTATAATTTCGTATAGGGAATGTTGCTACTTAAAACTTGTACCTAATCCTCTAACCTATTTAAGGACTATAGATGAAAACATATCCAATGGTTATGGTTTTGGGCCAAATTTATCCCTATCTTAATAATACAATTTAGTCGAAGAAAATATTTTTCATTATTAATTTGTCAGGTAATAAAATCTCAAAGATCAAAACGCCAAATATATTTTCACTTGTGTGTTGCTGTGACCAACCAAAAACAAGCCACATCAACAAAAATTACATGCAAAAGGCAAACAATAATTATCAAGAATCTTTTGAAGTTAAACAAGATTTTGTTGAAAATCTTTCCACTAACAAACTAAACACACTTTTAAGATAGTTTGGATAGACTAATCCGACTTTTAAGATCGCTTGTTTCATGTAAATTCAATTTTAGTTAGAGTAGATAACTAGTAAAAGAAATAAGTGCGACGAACTAAAGCTATTATTACAGTTAAGTTTGTAAACTCGATTATAATCGTAAAAACAAAATTTGTGTAGCCAGAAATTTTTACGGTTAGGTATGAAGAAAACAACCTCAACCGTAAATCAGTTACGGTTCATTCTTTAAATCTCAAACCTAAACGTAACAATACATTTACGGTTAGGATTTCCTAATTTGTTAACCGTAACAGATTCAGAGAAATAGTTCTTTTTTTTCTTAATTGAGTGGATTTAATAAAAAGACAACATATCAAATGTATGATTTACGGTTGATGAAGGACATGAAGTTTAGAAGAAGAAAAGGAGCAGATTTTTGAATTAAAATTAGGTTTTGATCTTAGTTTTTAGGTTTTTATTTTAGATGAAGGGTAACTTAGACATTTACTATTGCATCATGACACCCCATAACTAAATTTTTGGTCACTAAGAATCCATGTGAAGCGCCTTTATTGGAGACGCCCCAATAATAGCTTTCATTAATATGGTCCTCACCAGTGGTTTGCTGCTATAACCTAGAGTGCAATGCAAACTCACTCCATATTGAAATAACAATCTCAACTAAAAATGGATATGGAAAATGGGGGGATGCTGATGTCAAATGGATACACGTCTAACAGAACTTCAGAGATATGACAATGTGCGTATTCATAGGTTCAAGCAACAGGAGCACGCAAATTCAGTAGTACAGTACACCATTAAGATTTCACAGTCTAGAGAGAAAAACATACAACAATGTGCTTGTCAGCCCAACGTAACATACACATGGGCTGACAAATGACCTTTACAGATTCTACCGACAGCAAACTCGATTAGCTCCAAAGTAGCATCTCCAAAGTAGCATATATGACGATCATTATTCATAGGAAATATGTCCCAGCAAGTTGTGATTATCAATACCCCAGTTCCTCAATCATGCATCATCCAAATTCCTTGTTGCAGTCCTCACATCAAGTTGCTCTAATCTTGCTTGGGAGCAGTAGGTTCTTCCTTGAACTGCTCCAGATTCCCCTCTGCATCGTCTCCATTTACATTGTCATCCACCTTGGCTCCACTGATAATCCGCCCTACCTTAACGTATTTCTCCACGAATTTATCTTCCCAATCCTGTAAAGTATCGAGCTCAGATGAACTAAGACCTTCAGTATTTCCTGTAAGGTCTTTGGGTTCGAAGGACAGTAGAGCTAACGCCCGACTAGCATCCCTCCCAGCAAACAATGAATAAGGCCCACCAGGGCCATAAAACATTCTGCAGAAAAGAATATAAGGAACAGAAACTCAGTCAACCTTCAAGGAAAAAGTTAACTCCATAAAGACTGAAGGACGCAATAGTCATCGAGTTTCTTGACCGCCAACAAATCTAATGCATGGGACATACAAGTTAAACCCCAGAAGTGTTCTGCAGAAGATATTCCCCCTTTCAAAATTCCCCAATTCGAACCTCTTGCTCTGAGACAGTGCCTTATGGGGAAACCGAATCTTTTATTTTGTCCATCAATCCAGTTGGACTCCAGCCAGGGGTCAAGCAAACCTCAAAAAATATTTGCATGTGCAGCATGACTGTTAATTGCTTTATTCTTATTGACATGCACAATTAGCCTTTTTGTTGGGACAACCATTATAAATTGGGGCAGCAACTACAGATTCCCCTTGGTTTACAAAATTGCTAGTTATGGATAGCTAAGTTGGTTATATAACCGATGCGAAATTAACAAACAAGTATGAAACTTCGGGTCTTCTTTTCCACAGTGACTTTTAAGTTGAAATCAATACCTATATATTCAGCAATATATACCAGAGGCACCAGTTAACTTGTACACAATTTTGAAGAAAGAAATTATCATCCTTTGTTAAGACACGCAAAGAGAGAACCTAACTTGCTTCATTAATGGGATGAAATTAGATAGTTAGATAACACAATTGTTGTCTAAGGACTCATCTCATGCCTCCCTTGTAGCCCTCCCTCCCAAATATTATGTGATGTGGATTAAGGATAGCAAAATAGAAAACACAGGTAACATATGACATAGAACAGTATAAATTAGCGATTTAAGAACTATAAGCTTGAGCTTTGAGTTTGCACAAGTATAACTCAAACTGAGCACATACGAACAAAACAGCACACAAACCCAACCTAAGTCCAAAGCAGCAAATCCCCCAACCCAAGCCTCAATATCGCCAAACAGAGACCAACATGATGCTTGTATATCTATCTATACACTGTTATAGCAGGAAAGCTGCCTTTCTGAAATTCGGAAAGGTAAGATATTACGGTCATCATAAGAACTATGAACTTATCTAAGCAGTTTGCTGTATTTAGGCCATCCAGACTGAAGACAGCAAGATCAGAGAATTAGAGTTTCTCATAGAAAACAACAATTTACTCTTGTCCTAAAAAAATGTTCTCCTTGTTCATCTGAACTTCTCAAATCTCATAATCCAGTGTTTTATCTTAAAACGCTACTACTAAGTATCTGAATGCAAGACATGAAAAAAAGACGGAAAAACAACAGCACAGTAGTTGTCAACCTGGAGAACCCAAAATCATGATTTCTGCAGAACCCAATTCAAGTCTTACTTAGGCAAAACTCAAATTCAAGTAAAACGTCAATAGGGGATTAAAATTGTACGAACCTAGACCTGGAGACGTCGTAAATTTGAGACTTGATGGCCATCAACAAGGGTTTGCTTGGATCAGAACCATCATAAGCTCTAAGTTGCTCTTCGGTAACATCTCCCAATTGAACAGGCTCAGAAATGGGAACCGACGGAGAAGAAGATGAAGAAGAGTGGCGAAGTTGTTCTATATAACTAGAACGTAAAGAATTGAAATCATCAGGTATAAAGAAGATCCCACAGACAAGTTTATATACCCCAAACATGAGACACAAAATTGTAAAAAAGGCCACTGGTGATAAGCCTGTATAGGCTTCGATCGCATCGGTCAAGCTGGACATCAATCCTCCCACCATTTCCCGATTTGGACTCTGATAGGAGTCTTCTCTCCAAAAGAAAAGAACACCTTAGATTTATATTAGAGGTACGAATTACGTAATGGGTTTTGGGTCCGCATGGAGACCCGCCTGAATTGAAATATTGAATTACGCAGAGGCACTATGGTGTGTTTTGTTTGTCATTTTTCCTATGCGGTCTAGTAATGGTAGCAAAATTTAATTTTCTAATAATGAGTAGGTAGTGTTATAAATGGAAGCCTATTTGGTAGATGCCCATTTTAGTGGGATCCCATTACTTGGGCACCAAGTATGTAAACTCTATAAATAGAGTCTCAAACCTTTGTAAACACATCCACATGAATAAGAAATCTTTCTTCTTTTCTTCCTTTTTGTGTCTTATTCTTCTCTTATTCTATATTACAATACGTTATCAGCACGAAAACCGACAGCTATATCTAACGTGTATCCATACAAGGTGATGTACACGGTGATAGTGGTATTTGAATACTCCACCTATCAATGTTAAAAGAGTTTCTCTCTTTGCCGGTGTATCACGTAATATTGTGTATTTATCCCTTTGGATTTTATATTTTTCTTCGCAACTACGGGAGTATGACCAAGGTCATCCTCGAAGTCTTTCTGGGGTACCACTATCACTTCATTAATCTTATACAGTATAAGATATGGTATATATTGCGGGATATAAGTAATCATTATCTTTTTGGTATAAATTGATTTTCACTTGCTTCTCTAAATTTGTCATAGAGAAAAAGAAAATCCATGAAAAGATGGTTTATAGTTTCTATTCTTCTAATGAAACTATGATCACCAAAAATTGGTGTTATTGCAAATTTGGTTACATTTACGGAAACTAATCACGATTCGTATGCATGGTTCATAAAACCTCCGTCCAATTAAGTTTGGTATCTTTGTCTTTTAGACAAGGATCATATGATTTACATATGGTTTCTATTTTTTTTTATACAAGAAACCATCCGTCAACCTCAAAGTAGGTTTCCTAAGCGATAACTAAAACCGATACGAGTTTTAAAAACCAATTTTTGTGAATTTTCTCACTGGTTTCTATAAGATAAGAGAAAATACATTGGCATATTTTCTAAAAAAATTCCAATAATGGGTTGATTTTTCCCTATTATGGAAGATTGATATGTATGTTTTATCTAATAATAAACCATTGGTTTCTATTTTCCTTTCCATGAAACCATTCATCAACTAGAAAAAGTGGATTTTATCTCTTCAAAGAATAATAACGATAATGATTTCTTTATATTCTTAAAAAGAAACATATAATTCAGTCAGAATTTATTTCGTTTATATCGATTCCTAAATGATGAAATATCGTTATTATGGTATAAGCCAATCGTTAAATACCGATGAACGAGAATTTGCTGCTTTCTTTAAAGATATTGAGCAATTTTAATTTATTTTTTTCTTTTCTCGGTAATAATCTCAAAAATTCGGATTTGTTCCACTTATAGTTGGATTACAGACGGACACTAAAGATCAATGGGTGCGCACCCGGCATGTTATCCAATATTATTAGTCCTTGTAGTGACCATTTTGATCTTAAATTAATTTTTTTTGATAAAGAAAGTCTATAATTTTCTTCCGAAAAACTTAATTTCTTTTGGAGATTTATTTGCATATTTTATATGCTTTTGGTTGTAACCAATAAATCCATGGTTGATTTTAAATTTGTACGTCAAGTAGACTACAACTTAATTTATTTATTTGTACGGTCCAACTGGTGTTGTTAAAATCCAGATGTTATTACGAGTATATGTCCTCGATTTGATCGGATAATACTTTGCGAACTTGTTTTCGTATATGAGACGATCATATTTCCGCCATAATCAGGGGGAGACTATACATTACCAGACGTTTTTCTCCCATTTTGATCAAATCGGAAAAGGCTGTCTACTGGGCGTGAAAATATCTCATATAGCTTTAATATAAGCTTATATGCCGTTTGAAAAATCAAATTCAATCATATATAGCAAGCAAGTAGCATTTTTATATAGGCTACAGATAGCTCCAACATAGTCTATCATAATACGATTCACATTCTCAAAATTCGTATCTCCTCATTTGAATAGTAGGAGATTATCATGCCCGTGGGCGCTGGTACCAGTAAATTTTGAATTTTTCAAAGTATGCATACACTGGAAGTTGTGTGAGATCGTGATAAGCTAATATGATTGTCGAATATTCATTTATGGTAGCTACTAAAATAATAAAGACGGTGGTTGTTAACCCTTCTGCAGAGGAATATCGACATATGTGATTTGTTGGCATACAATCCAATTAGGTTGGATTAATTTCTCGATTGATGCAATTTTGGATCCAAACTTAACACCTTAAACATGCCAAGCCTATTAATTACATGTTGGTGTAGTGATATTGTGTCTTCATATGAGAAATATTTTCGTTGTAAAAACGATTTGAGGGTTTTATTTATTTTCTCAAACCACGGGATTGGTTTAATAATTGTTATCTTTATATGATGCATTTGGCGTGGTAGTCTTTGTATGACTCGTATGTATCCAGAGACCATATTCGTATTTGTAATCCTTGTAGGATTCAAATTATATTTTGGCAGCCACCTGACTTAATTATTAGTTTAACAATCCTTTAAGTGTTTTTAGAAATTTGGTACAAAACCAAAAATCCGGATTAATCAGTTGAAGATATCAACTTTATAGGTCTGTTGAAGGGTCCTTAAAAACACAAAAATCCACGTTTTAGCAGCATAAATTCAATTTTCTTTCATTTCTTAAATATGCAGTTAGAATTATGCTAGCATAAACTCGTCTTTAAGATAGACTAGAGTTATTATTTTGATGCTTATTTTTTGAAAAACTCATGTAGTTGAGTTAACATCCATATTTACGTCAAAAGTTGTACTCTTTTCCCTTTGTTTCAGGTTTTGTCCCATGTGGTTTTCCTGACAAGGTTTTGATGAGGCAACACTCATTGACGCTTAATTTTCTTTCAAAATGTTGATATTTATGCTCTTTTTCCTTCGCCAAATTTTTTTCCCATCGGGTTTTACTGGCAAGGTTTTAGTAAGGTAATTTAATTCAACATGATGGTCATCCAAGGGGGGAGTTGTATCAATTTTGGTTGTTTAGTGGATGCCCACATTTGATTAAACCAAATCAACTTAATCATCTCCTAAGAATTTGGATTTCCTTCTCACAAATACGATTTTTGTTCATGTATGATAAGGTATTCATATCTTGGCACTTTGTTGAAGAAACTACATCAACTATTTATGCAAATCATCTCCAAGAAATTAGCAATCCAAGACACAAGTACTTAATGTATTGAAAGAAACATGAAGACTCGAGAACACTACTATTAGAAGACTAACGCAAAAGAAGACTTCATCAATTGGAAGATTTCTCACGAAAGCATTGATGCCTCCAGCATTCAAGAAATTCGTTTATCGAAATTGGGAAGTGTCGACTCGAAGATTTGCAAGCCAAGACTTAAATAAAGTACTTATCAGGGGGAGCATCATAGTAAAAGGTATTTTACTGGACTATCACGCTGTACTCTTTTTCCTTCGTCAAGGTTTTGTCCCACTGGGTTTTCCTTGTGAAGGTTTTAACGAGGCAACATATATATGTCCAACTCTGTTCTAAGTTTTCTCATAATTGTACTCTTTTCCCTTCAGTCAGGTTTTGTCCCTTCGGATTTTCCTGATAAGGTTTTAATGAGGCAATTAGCTTAGATACAGTGGTCATCTAGGGGGAGTGTTATAAATGGAAGTTTATTTGGTAGATGCCCACTTTAGTGGGACCCCATTACTTGGGCACCAAGTATGTAAACTCTATAAATAGAGTCCCAAACCTTTGTAAACACATCCACATGAATAAGAAATCTTTCTTCTTTTCTTCCTTTTTGTGTCTTCTTCTTCTCTTATTATATATTACAATAGGTAGGTCATAATTTATTAATTTTCTAGTAATCATTAGGTCATAGTATATGGAAACTACAGATCCGTAATGATGGTATGCCATGGCTTAGCGAGGAGTAACCCAGTTTTTACCCAAAATATTGTTTGACTATTTTATTTTTTATCCACCTCACAGTCCATACTCATCGATTTACAAACACGTTATACATCAGAATCCCTTTCTCTTGTTCTTTTGTAAATGGTTCTAGAATATCGGTTATCGTCTATTGATGATGATGATGAGTTATGTTAGAGCACTGCTCGCCTGCTCGGTTGAACTCATAATTATTGGTATGTCAAGCTTCTTGTCAGTGTTAGTTGACCAAAACTATCTTCTTGATTTATTGTCTAGTAAAGTCACTCGGGCTAGGATAATATTTAGGTAGCTAAGTATCAGAAATCACTGAATACCTTAAAGATTGAAGACTCGAGATCATGAAGGCATCGACGAAACTGCATCAACAAAGGTATGTGGAGAATAACTATCTTATTTACTCATTATTGCTACCATTTTATCTTCTGAGACAATATCGTATGGGTTTAGTGTATGATGAGATACAAAGAAGAAGTTTCGAGTTCAAGCTTGTACTTGACTGATCTCAAAACTCGAACTCAAGCAATGGATGTTTAAGGACTTATCGCATTTGAGGTTGAGAATAATTCCTTTGTTCAACAAACTATGATTACACAAGAAGTCTAAAAAAATTAAGTTGCAAATAGAGTTCGCGAACTGAAATGTTATTTCGTGATGCAAAACTTAGACTTTCCTGGACTTCCATTTTACTCTAGTAAACTGAAAATGCTAGTTCTTGAACCATGCTAATCGTGTAGTTTTTTGTTGACATCCAAATTACACAGAGTTCACAAAATGAAAAATGTTGATTAGCGAACTACGTGATTCTAAAAGTTTTTTGTTTACACCAATTGTACTTGAGTTCGCGAACTGTGCAATTTTGGATAAGTTCTGTTGCCGAATATGGTTCACAAACCATATCGGTTAACTCGTGAGCTACTTTGTGCACCGTCCTTAATTGAAAAATACGTGTGCGCATACTTTTCTTTGTACTAGATGGCAAACTTCTAGTACACTTAATGGTTTCCTTTCTTGGTACCATGCTATTATGAGTAAGTTAATTATTTTCTTAAAAGCTAAACTTTAGGAGTCCCTTTCTTTAGAAAGTACTTGGTTTTTATTCTTACATTTTTATCTACGGAAAGTACTATATTGCAATAATATTTTATTAAAGCAAACAAGTCTTACTCGGTAACAAGGTAAAAAGCTACTTTAGGCAGTGTGAGATTAATTGGGATCAAAGTAATTTGTAAACAGGGGAACTATTCTGAATGTAAGTAATAATTGCTTGAAGTTTAAGCAACCTAGCCTTATTAATCATTATAAATTTATGAATCTCTGCAACAAAGATTCTCAATCCTTACACGTTGTGCATCTTGTTACTACAAGAGTCGTCCTCAGTAGATCTAGGTTCCCTCGATAAAAATAATTAGGTTAAACTTTAAAGTCTTCTCTTGGGATTCGTGGAGCCCGGCCAGAGCGAGGGTCACAAACTATCTTTTACATGATAGATCTTTATCATCTGAAATCTTATCTTGATCGTCGTAGTTTTTTTTATATTTTAAAGGTCCGCCTCTTCTTTTATACCGTTGTTCAAGAATTATTGGTTGAGGAATAAGATTGATAGAAACTACAAGGATTTTTCGTCACTGACCTTGTTAGTTCCACAAGATAACGTTCTATATACTTGAGTCACGTAAAAATTGTTAAGTGAAATTAATTAGGCATCTCTGAAACCTTTTGAAGAGATTAAGCCCTAATTATTTGAGGTTTGCTTGACATATTTTTTAAATAAAGATCCCTCAAAGAAAATATATTTCTATTAGCTTGATTGAAACATAACTAAAGGAAATCAAATAGTTGTCATGTTGGAGGAAGGATATCATTAGTCTTCCCAAAGGACGCTGGAGCAACTCTTAGGCATGTAAAGGATATCAGCTTGGGAATCAAGTGCGTATGGACTTGCGAGATCCAAGAGACGTAAGGAGCACAACTACAACTGAATAACTTGGAGGATATAATTGGTATCAAGTCTCAACTACATTTCGGTCCGAAGTCAGATAATATGATAATGTTTATAATGGCTAAATACAATGTATTAGTTAAACTGGACGAGGTCCCGAGATTTTACTGCTATATTGCATGTTTTCTCGTTAACAAAATTTCTAATGGCTTGTGTTATTTCCTTTCTGCATTATACTGTTTATCTTAATAATTGAAATTTCGCAAGTATTATGTTAATCAACCCAAATAGTTTATTTAACTTGATAATAAAGATCTTACAAGACTAGATCTTTTAATATAGATCATACAAGAGTTTGTGTTGATTGATTCAGATCTTGAAGGTTCAAGTATATACTAGGTTAAACTTGTAATTACAATCAGGTAAAGGATCTTATTGGTTAAAGATCTAAATGTATTAATTGTACAATTATTGATTGATTGAAGATCTCTGTATCAACATCAAACTTTCAAGCAAAGCTAAAATTTCAATTCATATATTAACATGAGAACTAGCTTGATTATCTACTTATAATGTGACCATGAATATTCATCTTCATATATACGATGCTAAAGAACCTTAAAAACCATCACATCCTTTCTTTTCCTAAGTTTAAATAACACGAGTTGCTGAAATGGGATTTTTGATCTTGTGTAAAACTTCTTAATAATTCCAATTTTTGCTTTACAAGATAATTAAATGATTGAGCGAATGATGATTCAAAACCTGCACTTTTTCAAATGAACAATGATTGCATTTGGAGTCGAAGAAGAGACACTATTAACGCTTAAAGTTGACTCTTTGACTTCCACATCATCTCAGTTTATGAAGGGTATTAGGTGGAAAGATTTTCATTTTGGAATATTGATTTTAGTTAAACTACGATAATTACTTACACCATTCCATACCCTAGTATATAAACCACCGATTGAGAAAATTATAATAATTTTTGCACTTCAAGGTTTTAATTACTTTTATCTGCTACATGGGTTTATATTGGAGCATTTAATATTTTTTGGAAATTCCCTTCTGAAAGTGTGGTTGCTCACCTCCTCATTTTCTTCATTCTTCATGGAGTTTGAGGAAGAATTAACGAAGTAAGCTGAGCCGAGAAGCTTACCAAGGTAAGGATAAAATTTTAGTACATTATTGAAGAACATTACTTATAATGATCACTAAGCTATTTGGAATTTGGATAATCTGAGTTACAAATCTATTGGTTCAGATGTTTTCTTTCATTGATTCCTAGACGTTAGTTTTTTTTTTAATGTCAGACAACTACAAAATTTATGTAGGGATTTTGGACACCATCTTGAATGAGATTTATTCTGAAATTAATTGATTTTAGTTGAATTTAAAAATTAATCATTATACCTACAAGAGGAAAAATAAAAAAACATGTCCCATAATATTATATGGGAAATCCAGTTTCTAGTTGGTTGGACCCAGATTTCACTTGAAAAATCCTGAATGTTATGGTCGTCACAGATTGGATCTTACATAAAAGGATTATATTTTACACCTTATTAAACACTAGAGAATATGGTATTGAATTACTCATCCAAAAACTTGTGGATGATGGACCGTTCAAGAAAAATTAATTCCTTTATTCAAATATATTGAAAATAATTATGTTGTGTCGGGTCAACGGTTAAAACTTATATTGTCTGGCTTACCACCAAAAGGGATGCTATAGTCATCATATCTTAAAAAAAAAGGATATTTAATGTTTGGTACCCAGCAAATGACCAATACCCGACTTTGGTACCCAACATTTTGAATATTAAGGGATAGTACCTGTATACGTCATTGACTGTCAAGTCAAGACGTTGACCTAACCAAGTCGTACCTTCCGTAACAGATCATGTTATTACCCAATTATCCCTAACGTTTGATAACAATGACAACGAAAATCCAAACGCATGGTTAGAGAGATTACACATGTTAAAATCTCACCCCTTACAAAACTTTACGGCCACGATCTACCAAAATGTTCATACATCTACTTACCATTTCGTCTTCTCCCATGCTTCAAAAAAAAAAAAACTTCATCTTCTCCGGCGAAAAATAGAAGAAGTTCTTACAGGAAACAATGACAATTTTAATAAGAAATACGTAATATTTAAGCGACCAAGAGAAGGACAAGATGGAGAAGATTCAAGTTCTTCTAATAATTTTTTTGCAGTAGCACCAATGAAGGTAACTAAAGCCATTGATGATTGTATGAAGCTGCATTTTTCTTCTTAATAAGAATTTTCCAAGGGGATTAAGTGACTGATGTACAGGATGCCCGATGATAAGCTCCTTTGTATCAATTTTGGCATCAATTTATGTATTTCTGGTTCTTATCATAATCTCTGAACTTTTATGATAATTTCTATCATGAGAGCGTATGGTGAAAGGAAAAGGGCTTTAAGGTTTTATGTTCATGGGTGGAGGCATTTGAAAATGGGATTTTTGGGATTGGAGATTGGTTACCCAACAGATCTCAGTTCATGTTTTTGCGGATGAATGATGAGAGATAATGGATGTTTAAGGGTTCATATAAGATTCAAATTGTTGGGTTTGGACTAAATTAGAATTCTACATGTTGAAGGAGCTATAAGAAGGTACACAATGATAAACAACAGGCTCCCAATCTTCTTTATCAGTTCTCACCCCCAACCTGTTTGTCAAAAGTCTCAGCTGAACTTTCTTCACACAAGCGACAATGTTTGAACGGAATCTGTATAAGTGTTGGTGCAATCTATTTTTAACCGTTAGATTCAACTATTTGGAATCACATGCTTTTTTAAAAGAAATCACGTGCTGACGGTGATTTGACGCCGTTAAATAATTAATATTTATTTATAGTTTTAATTATGTAGGTAGCAGATTGTCTGGTCAACGGATTGACTTAACAGTCAGTAACGGATCCAGGTACCATCCCTTAATTTTTAAAATGTTGGGTACCAAAGTCAGGTATTGGTCATTTGTTGGGTACCAAACATTAAATAGCCCAACAAAAAAAAATCGTTGATGATACCACAATGTCTAAATTTGTTGGTATCTTATGATTTAAAAAGTATGGACTCTAATCTAGATTAATATACGATCAATCATTCTTTGAAATGCTTCAATTGTTGAAAGATATAACAAGAACCTCTCACATAAAATAATTCCCCTATTGATAGAACGCTAGACAATAAAAGTTTTAACCGTTGAAATATAATAATATTCGTGATTGTGTTATCTATGGATTAGAAAAATATCTATCTTTTTAGAAATCTCCAACCATTGGAATTTTTTTTGAGAATGAGTAATCAATCAACAATATGTTTTTATTGTGAACTTGTCAGGTAAGGTGTAACTTTTTTTTGTGCAAAACCTAATCTTTGTCTATATTCTGCCAGGATGTAATAAGCTAAGAACAACTCTTTTACGAAATGAAAGAGCATAATTGAGAGAGAGAGCTGGAACCGATTAAGAGATCTTAGAAAGAGAAATATGTTAATATTCAGACCGGTGGATAGACCGATGAACAACGAAAACCCCTTATTAACTTATTGATGGTTATTTCGGAGGTTGGTCAAATATTTATCAAAGCAATCAAGGGTTAATAAAAGATATATTTTAAAGTTTATATTTGAGACAATTGTTGAAGCTCGACAACAAAATGACGTTCAAGTAATCACAAACAATACAACTATTTGTAGGAATGTAACGTTACATTTAGATGGTCGGTTTAAACATATTTTCTAGGATGTATGTGTAGTCCACCCACTAAACCTTGCAGTGATGAACATATGTCATATTGATGAGTGTGTACACATGTCATTTTTACATCTTAATTTATATTTATTAGTTTTCTATTTTATACATATTTGATGGTTTTGTTTTAGTTTGAAGTTTTTATATTAAATAAATGCTCGATGTACTAAAATGAAAACTTTGGTATAAGATATCCGAAAGAAAACTTCAATTGCCTTTTCGGAAATCTCAATGCATCGGTGTATGTAGTATATGGATTATAGAAACAAGCTTGTTATTCAGTCGAAATACATCTTTGGTGGAAAAACGGCTAGCGAAACGAGTTTGCAGTGTTGCCCGTGCATATTTTACACGTCCAATTTATAACAATGTCTTCTTGATTTTGTAGTGGGATCAACTTCACTTGCTTACCGTATTTGATAGCATAACCAAGGAAATGATGTGTTCCTCAAAATGGAAAATATAAACAACATTTTATGTCTGTGCAAACTTCAAATGTCAACTAAGGATGGAAATTAACCAATGGTACTCGTTCCAACTAACATGACCGGTGATAATTGCATGACCAAGTGATTAAGGTGAGAGCTTTTAATCTTACAATAAAATTGCCTCAAAAAAAGAAAGGCTACAACCACATCATTATCGAAGGAGATCTCAGGTCATCGTCAAGATTCTTAACAAAAAAAACACAGAAAATCTCCTGCCGTATAACAAATCATATTATGCATATAAGATAATTTCAGAAAAAATTTAGCTCTCGCAGCACGAGATCATCTTTTGAATTAGCCTCCTTTAAACCATCAGATTCACAAGATCTGACATCAGCAAACTGTAAGTTTAGCCATAATATTTTTTTTCGTTTTTTAATTTTAATTTTAACAAAAACGACAACAAAATCAAATGAAAACACTCCATATTTACTAAACTCAAATCCAGAGTTATAGTTATGAGATCTTATATACACTACTTCAACAATAACAATATATTGTCAGAAAAATTCTCACCATCATGTCTTTTTCGTTTGGAAATATTATTTGATTACCAAGTCTGGGGCAGCTCAGTTGGTTTAGGATCTTTCATCATTTATAGATTTCTTGTAGTAGATTTCTTGTAGTATTGATCATAAAAATATTGATAGTGGTAAAGATGTAAGTATATTCCAACCCTAACTTTCATAGATTTATCGATTCATTGAAATGGCAATTTGTACGAGTCATCGTATTAGTTTGATCATGTTATTATGAGCTTTTGTTTCTTGTAATTAAATTAAATTAAATTAATTTAGAGTATGACTAATCGATTAATGATTAATGTGGTGGTAATTTAAGAGATTGCCAATGGACGGAATAGCCACATAAAAATGAGATTATGCATATTATGGTACTGATTCTTAAAACCACCGTCAGGTGATAATAACCAGTAATCGTACGTATTTGATTAAGAAAATGAAAAGTATAAAAATGTTTTTTGTGATCCAAACATATAGCTATGGTACTATCATACAAGGTTTAATTGTGGTTAAAATCAAGGTTCGATGATGTCATATCAACTAAATCCAACAGTCTAAGAGCTGCTAATTCAAAGATGCTCCCGCACTGCGAAAGCAAATTTTTTTCCGAGAATTTGAAGATAACTTTTTTATAAGTGGAATTCTCATTAGCTCATCTGCAAACTCAATTTTCTTTCACCAACAATGTGTCTGGTTGGTGGATCTCCCCTATTCCTTCTTGTACTGCTCATCTACTCTCTAGTGGCAACAATTTATCCTCTTTTTTGTGTTTTCTTTCCTTACGTACAGAAAAAAAAAAGTGATTGGAAGAAAGAAATAATACTATTTTATTTTTTACTTTTGGTTCCAATATATATTTACCATTAGTGAGTCAAGAATGAAGACAAATTAACTACCTACCATGTATTCATGACATGCATGTTGTCATAATTGGGACGACCGAAGGGAGTCCCTTTTATACTTGTATACTATGGGACCTAAAAATGCATTGCTTGCAACGCTTTTTTCCCACTTTTAATCGATTCAATTGAATGGGTATTGGTCGTTTTTCCCCGAAATTGGGTCGACAATCGGAAAGTCATCATCCCCGACTACCGTTAGGAGGGATGAAAACGAACATAAGTCGACCCGGTTAACGGTTATTACGGCATTAAACTGACAAAAAAACCGTCACCTAAACATTTAGTTTTAATTTTGACCGTTGATTACAAACAAAATTCAGCCATCAAATTTATAACTGTTAAACAAATTGTTACAAGACTGTTACAAAATATTATTACGTAAAATATGGTGCTTATAATTGTTACAAAATAACTGTTACGAATAGCGTCACAAAGAAACAGCCCTACCACTGATCCGCTCGGCACTCCAAATTTCGGTCGTCCTATACTGTTTCAACGGTCATCTAGTATATATAGTATATTTTCACATATGAAAAGAAAGAGGTTATAAAATGAGACATCAGAATCAAGAGAAAAGGAGTTCACATTTAATTTTTCACGACCATTTTTGGTCCGAGCAAGTAGTTTAGCGTTTGGGTTTCATTTCATTTTTATTTCCTTCTTTTTGTTTTTCTTTTCTTTTGTAATGAAATAATCTCTCCACTAAAGCTGCAGATAAAGCATTATGATGTGTATTAGAGATTTCTAATTTGTTTAAATAATAATTTTCTTTGGACCTTATTCTTGTTTATCATGATAACAATTCTTAATACTGTCCCCGTGCTTGCTTAAAATAGTTTTATATTCTTGTTTAAAAATCAACATTTTTAGTTGACGAGAGTTGTTAGTATTTTGAGAAATTTATTTGAATATAATGTTATATTTGCCAAGACGTTCATTGTGTCCTAAATCTTCTAGCGCTGTTTTTAAAATTGTTCTAATTATCTAATATGCGTTAAAGTGGTGAAATCCAAAGCCTTGTGTTTCCTTATTTATTTATTTATTTATTTTTATCTTAAATAAATGTTATCTTCTTTTTATCATAATTTAATTGTAATTGAAAAAAAATGTTAGTCTGTTTTTTTATACCCATCAGTCATTTAAAAGATATTTGAACAAATATATTATTATATAAAGAGTGTATTTGGATTACTAACATTATCATTACAGCATGTTCGTTTCAAGTAATTGGATTCCCGAGAATCCAATTCCTAGGGAATGCACCCAATTCCTTGAAACGAATGGTGCAAATGAATTTTTTGTAATTAAGAATTTTGATTCCTAGGATTCCAATTCCCTCCAAAATGGTAGAATTCCATTGCATTGGTCCAATAGTGCAATGGAATTGGATTCCGGGGTAAAAAAAAAGATAATTGAATTACTTCAACCGAACATGAATTTTTAGGATTTGAATTGCATTCCTTGGAATCCAATTCCAAGAATTGGATTACCCCATAACTGAATTCTTAGGTTTCCAATTCTCCCAACCGAACGGGCTATTAAGGTAGTGCTGATCAAAAACTTTATTACGGAATATTCCATGAGATTAGCCATGTTTAGTGAACATGTGAATTTAAAATTATTTACACTTAGCTTAAACACATTTTGATTCTAGAAATTCTAATGTTACGAGATTTAAATAAGCGAAACGAGATCTTTGGAACGTGATACTTTTTGAAAAAAGATCATCACATAAAGACGAATATACACTTGAACTATACATTTAAAATATGCGATGGACTAAGGTAAATGCTACTTAAATGTAATTGTAGAAGTTTAGTGATGATGAACTGAAGTTGAATGAATGATTGATTGATTATATATGTACTGAAATTAAGGTTTTCAGATTTGGGGAAATTTTAAAAATTAGGGTTTTAATAACTAAAATGAGAGTAATTATATCATGAATGAATGAAATTGATGTCTTTGGACATGATATGAACTGTGTCCAATGTTATGTATGTTTGAACTTGATTATTGTGTTCAATTGATGTCTTGTTTGTTATACTAGAAATGTAGTTATGAATGGTTGTAATTCATGTTCTCGGTACATATTATATATTTCAGGAGGTGCCTACTCACAACAACTCAACTTGTAAAGGTGGTGAGGTTGGATTTAATCCAAAGAAGAATGGGTCAAGAACAGAGTCTCGGGTTTTTTGTGCATCTTTTGTTGATAAAATATTCAAAGAAAACTGCACCAGTTGCTTCTACAATCGATAGTTATGTTGGTTAGGACAATACTATGGTGATCATTTTATGGTGGTGTTTTAGATGTTGTTTCATGTATTGTTGTCTTATTGATTTAGGTTTCGTGAATATATCATAATGCATTATTTGTAAAATAGAAGGTGTTGGATGATGTTTGGTGGGATAAATTATACTATATTATTGCTTTTACAGAATATATTTTTAGAAGTATTGAAGCTTAGTTTGGTATTGTTGTGAGTTTAGTAAAAAGTTTTTTTATGCTGCGTCAGTTTATTGTACTGTGTAAAAAAACAGTTGAACATTTGGTTTATTTTAAATTAACAGTTACAAGCAAACTAGTTAAAATCATATTTTGATTTCGAGTCACTTCTTAGGTTTTGAAAGGGAACGACACTTGTATCGCGCGTGCGTCTTTGCTAGCGTCTATAATTAAAAGTGGTTAAGAAAAATAATAATGTTTAACAATAACAATAATGATAATTAGTAAATTTAATAAAAACAAAAAATATTAAACCCAAAAAATTATAATAAAACTATTTTAAAAGAAAAAAGTTTTGCTCTCGCGCTTTTCATTTGGCTATTCTTTACATCAACAAACTAGGTGATAAACCACAGTTAACTTCCCGTTTTTTAGGTGATTCTTCCAACAAGTTTTTTTAGTTGTCGTATGCCAAGGAAAGTCTTTCCCTTCATACTGATTGGTAGAGAACAAGTCCAAATATTTACATATTTTCTTTAATTTTAGATCAAAATATGGCTTATCTTAAACGTAGGCCACACATTTATTAACCATAACCCACTCAAAATAAGTACTTAAGCTAACCAAACACACCTTTATAATCATTCTACATAGCCCACAAAAATATATATAATTATTATATATAGCCCAAAATAATAAGATAATCATGATATCCCTAAATCAACATCAACAACAACAATAGGAAGCTAATTATCTAATTAAATTTATGCAAGATATTTGACATAGTTAATGTTTTTGAAAAAGAATCAATACCCTCAATCAATTTTAGTGCAATCATGATTAAGAAGAAAAACAAATCATCTTAGAGATTTTGTTTTATAGATTATGTTTATGGATTTCTAGAATAATGGTCATAAAAAAAGAACAAAACCTTAATATTGATGTTGTTGCGGATTTTTTTAAGAGAACAATTATTAGAATATAAACCACGATCAATTTTCTTGATCATGATTAAGAAAAAAAAAATAGAGAAAATTAAAATTAGGGTTTGTTTCGTTTTTGGAGAAAATAAGAATTAGGGTTTGTATATAATTGTTCAATTTGTGAGGATACTAAAAGAACAATGACAATTAATTTTAAGTATGATTAAGAAAAAAAGTTAGGGTTTATTTCAATTTTGAGTAAGAGAGAGATTTAAGTTTAATTTTAATGAAAAATTAAAATTTGTTTGGTTTTTCATTATAACTTTTAGCTTTTCATTTTAACTTACACCTTTTGGGTTATGGTTAATAAATGTGTGGGCTATATTTAAGAGAAGCCCAAAATATTCTTTTTTTTACTTGCGATAACTAAAGTATAGATCCAACACTTGCTACTATACTTTTCTTTAAGAAATATTGTTCAACAAACACTACTAATTTCCCTGTTCTTGAAAAAATTATCTTGGTCTGGTACGAGGACATCCTGCATTTTGAACCCATCTTTAAAAGTTTTGAGAATACGTGTTATTCCTCAAAGGAAGACGGTCATATTCGTTACTCTTTGGAAATATTATTACCCGATCTCAAGTTTTAGAGTTCTCTCATATTAATCTTGATGTATAGCAACTGGTCAATGTTAGGCTTGTACTTTTGACGAGATTTTTTGTCGAGTCTTGATCTGTTTCTGGTATCTTATGTTAGCTTCGACCACTACTATTAGAAGAATAGCTTTAGAATTACTAATTACACATAAAAATTCTCTTATTACAGATTAAGATTATGTTCGACAATTGGCTATTGAGGGTTGCGCAGCACTTGGAAAACTTTTGGAACCTCAAGACTCGGTGACTTACATCCTCCCGGTCATTGTTAATTTCTTATAGGTACGCAGTTGCTTTCGTAGATGCTTTGTGATTTTAACTTCTCACTTATAGATTGTCTTTTCCGTGTTTTTTGTTTAGGCTTCTGTTAGTAGTTAGCATTGAGGCCTCATAGTCATGAGTTTTGGTTTTACATCTCTTATTAAGTTTATGATTATATTAATATGCTTCTTCATGCATTGAGAACATTATCAAAATCCCATTTTTAAAAAGAATGCTTAATTATAATCCCTCTTGTTCTGCCTTAGCTGTAATGATTTTCTTAAGGTCAAATAATGATCTTGACAGCTAGAAAACCGGCTGGAAATTATCACCTTAAAAACAGGAAATTAACTGTGGTTTATCACCCAGTTTGATGATGTCACGAAGAGCCAGATGATTGGCCACGGTGCTACTAGATCAAAAATGATCTAGCAGCACGAGAGCAAAATATTTTCCTTGGTAAAATAGTTTTATTCTAATCTTTTGGGTTTAATTTTTTTTATTTTTTTTATTAAATTTACTAATTATCATTATTGTTATTGTTTTTTTTTAAATAAATTTTATTATTATTGGATAAAGAGTATTACATTAACTAGTTGGAAACCTAACAAGTTAAGCTCCAACAACATACTACTACATTAATTGAACAGGTTGTTGTGCTAGCCTACCAGCGAGCCTCATGGGTAACCTAGCCAAGGGAGCCGAAGCGGATGGGGGTTGAGATTGTGTCACAAGTGGGACAAACTAACTCTACCTTCCATGTTAATTTCTGCAATATTACGCCATTGGGGACTCGAACCTGGGACCTCCTGGAACGCATGAAAACTTTGGGGAACGGGGATGACCAGCTGAGCTAGGTACCCGTTTTCAAAATTATTATCTCTCTTAACTATTTTTAATTATAAACACTAGCAAAGACGCACGCGCGATATGAATGTCGTTCCCTTTCAAAGCCTAAGAAATAAGAAGCGACTCGAAATCAAAATATGATTTTAACTGGTTTGCTTACAATAATAGAATTAGCCATTAGGGAACACTTTATCCATAATTTACATAGTCTAGACGCAAACCTACCATTCCAAATATATTTTTTCGAATTTTTCATTTTTAATCAAAAATATCTAATGGCAATTAAACTATATTTCAGATCTTAAATGTGCATTTCCATTTTTGTTCTCTTCCTTTTTCTTTCCCGAAAATTTTCACTGTGAATAAAAAATATATATTGGCAACTACAATTATTTCTCAAATTTTTGTATGTATGATCGCGTATTTAGTTTTAAACAATATTTAAATATGACTAAACAACATTCTATCATTGATGCCAAGCATTAGCAAGGACGCACGCACAATCCTCCTACCATCACGTTTAAAAACCTGATGATGAATAATTTAAAATAGATTAAATACAATTGCAATCAATTTTTTTCATGAACAAAACATGTCCAATTAGGTAAAAACGAATGCCTAGATGTGCTGGAAGCCAGGCACGTGTTAGTTCAACCCTATACCAAAGGGAACACGTGTTTAACACATGATCTCTGAAAAAGCGGGGGTCTAACAACCGCACACAATATTTCGTTAGGCATTCTGTGTGGACTAACTCCAATATAATTCCAACAGAATCAAGTAGACAGTCAGACTCAATCAACGAAATATATCCAAGAGTTATATCTCTGTTTCTCAATGTAATCAGCAAATCAAACAGATAGAATCAATGAGCCTGATTATTATGAGAAACAACTTGAACAGTACCAAAGACCAATTGTTTTGGGGTAAAAATTGATTCTGCTGACTTTGGTAAATTTGGGTGTGTTGATGAGAAACGAATTCAAACCCTAAACAAATGCACTGCACGGGAGTACTTTAGATTCGAGAGATCAATCTGTACAATCCTGGCATAAACCAAGAAATGGTCGTTCCAGTCCTGCTTCAGTCACAAAGTGAAGGAGAAGGGTTGATCTTAGGGAGGGAAGCGAAGAAGGTGTTGAGATCAAAAATATTGAATTTTGAAGGTGTGGTTGTTTTATAACTTGTATCAGAATATGGAACTGGCTTGCAGAATGTAAGCTATAAAATCTTGGTGTTTTCTGGATACTTGTGTTGATAACACTTGTGTGTTGTCGAAATAGGTTGAAATTCTATTTATACAAGTCATGTTCGAGCACCCCTTGATCTCTTAGGAAGTGGAGGTGATTAAGCAGTGGAGAAGTGGGGTTGTGTAAAAAGTGGTGATCACCACGTTTCCATTACGAGGGAAAACTGGTCACACTTTCACCCACTACTCTCATTGTTGTTAACCGTCCGTTCTTTCCTAACACGTTCTCGTAATGGGCGCGTTGCACGCCACACGCTGTAAACCGCCAGAACAATACCCCAGTGAGCATCCCCCAGTTTGTGACATGTTTGATGTCTCGAGTAAGTGGGTCAAGTAATGAGACTCGCCGCTAAAAGCAGCACATAGTGCTTTTAGGTCAAATGATAAACTATTTGTGAAATCAATATTTATGAAGCATCGTATATAATTGATATGTATAAAGCATTGTTGTTTTAAAGATCGTCTGAGTTAGTCGCAGATCTTAATGTCTTAAAAGGAGCATGACCATCCATTTTCAGGGAGTTGGTAGGAGCCACTCGCGCATCCCAGGGGTTGGCCGGTCAGTCCCTATGAGAGAGTGGCAGCTGGTGGCCATTCTAACATCCTATCGGTCGATCCAGATTAGATGGGCCGGTTAAATTGGTTAGCCAAGTTGAGTGGATGAGATGATTTGCGGCAGTTGATGGCTGTCATTGGATTATGCAAACAGTGCGACTAGCCTCTTTTGGGTAATCGTTCGGAGGTCATATGAGCAAGTCGTGGCTTGCCCGATCGCTCCTTATGGTGATCACAGTGCCACGCTGTTGTCCATCTAGAATCCGATCTAAGTTGTTCGACCAAGCTAGCGAAGATGGACGGACACGATCAATTTGCGGCAGTTGCATAGCGCCGCTGACTTAATTTAGAGTTTAAAGAGCGCGCGATCGCCCTACTTTGGGCAAACGGTTTGACGCGCTCTTGGATTGCTATGTGTAGTTCAATCAACAAGGTATGGAGCTGGGTCGCCGGTGAACGCGTAAACACCTCCTTGATCATTCGAAGAATATCTAAGCCGTCCAACTAGGCTAGCTACGTTGGGCGGTCGTGATGTTTTGGAGACCGTTTTTGCCGGTCTTAGCTCGTTTGAGCTCATCTTTCAACAGCGCGATCACCCATGTTAGAGTTAGCGTTCAAAGGTGTTGTGGGTGTACTAGATGGAATCCGATCGGTCGAGATGTTAGTGGGCCCACCGGTGGTCATCATGATGATCGCCCAGTTCTGCTAGGAGTAGGCTATGCCTGTTGAATTGTGTGGTCAAATCGTGTGGCCGTGATCGTTTTTAAGACTGATATGGACAATCTAGATTTTCCTTTAAGGAATTTAAACGCGTTCGATCGCGCTAACATTTAATTAAAAAGTGCGTAAACACGCTGATCTCTTTATCAGAGAGTGGTGTAGCCTACGCGAGTGTTTTTATGCAGATTTCAATATTGACACTTCGGGAGATTCGTGCTACTCCGCTGCGAGTGAACATTAATCGTCATGTCATGCCAACATTGAAAGTTCAGCTGGGGAACATAGAATAAGAAAATACTAGGTAGGTCAATGCATTAGTGAATAATGCAGTAGGTTAAAATTTACAGAATATCTAGGATTGTTGCTTCATGCACTATCCTGGATAAATTTCATAAATATGTTGAATTGCTCAAAACATATGTAAGTAAAGAGGTTTGGACACTCATTACTTTTAAATGGCCTTTCATTCTTTTGCAGGATGACAGCACATTAAATACAGGGTTTTACAATTTTGGCCTTGAACCGAAAACCACCATCAACATTAAGTCCCCTGCTTAGCACGTAACAGTGACATTGTTGCGGGGTAAGCAATGGTGGTGACATACGAGACGGGATAGAGACGAGTGGAATAGGCTTACCGGGAAAAATCGAGCGTCGGCAGTGTGCGGGGCGGCATCGGCGCGGTTATGGGGCGTCGGTACAGTGGGCCCAGCTTCCTTCCTTCGTGTTATAATCAAAAGAGGAAACTTTCTCCCATTAGAACTCCGCCAAACGAATTTGCATAAAAGGGGGGTCGACCTCCTCTTCTTCTTTTTTTTTTGTACGTGTTCGTTCGTTTGCTCCAATTTTCGTCCCTGGCAGCTAACGTTTTCTTGTCGTCGCCGATAGTCGTTCCGCCGTCCAGCATCCATTAACAACAAGGCAGCCAGCAACAAGGAAGGTGTTTCTCCTTTTTTTTTATACGTAGATGTGAAACCTAGCCTTAGGTGTAGCTTTCATGAACTTGGAAACTTATCCCATATGAATGACATCTCTTCGTTAGCAACATTGTAATGAGCAAAAGTAGCATCAATAACTGAGTAATTAACATTACTGGAATTACTGGCAAGACGAGCAAAGAATCATAGATGAATGCCGTTGTTTTTTTTGTTTTTTTAGAAAACTTGTTTTAGGTTTTGACCATGGGTGTAGTATCCGCTAAAAACAAAAGTTGTTCTAGGGGCATAAGTCCCCACTCGACCTAGCTATGGGCGTAACCAAGCTGTGGGCGTATATCCCGCGGCTTAAATTTTTTTTTTTTTGTGTGGCTCTTCCATCATTCCAGTTAGTTGGTTTGTCCACATAATTCTCCATCTGAGCTTCGACTTTTTAGTGATTACGTCGGATTTTGATAGGAAGTTGTATGCATGATTCTCATGAAGTAGCGACTCTTTTCCGTTTTGTTTCATTGTAGCTACTTGAAAGTGAATGTAAGGAATTCTCATTAAGATGTCACATGGAAATACTTCTGCCGCTAAGTTGGGAAGTGTTAACAACTCCAAAGATATGCCAAACATTGATGACGATCTCTTTGTCGAGCCTTATCCGAACATTAGAACTCATCCTGGTCATAAGATAACCCTCCTTACAGGTTCAGAGAATGAAGCGGATGCTCCGTCAGTTTCTCCAATGCGTGTGATGAGGTTCTGTCTCCATAAGAAAGAGTATCCAACTTCTCCTATTGATTTCAAAATTTGCCATAATCCGCTACGCTCTTATGAGGGATGGATGAGGCATATGTTGGGCAGTGAGAGTATCAGAAATAACCTGACTAAAGCACAAGTCGTTGAAGCTGTCATGGCGTCCGCAACACTTTGCAGTAGGAAAGATGTTGCGGGTTTGATCACTTTCATTTCTCAATGGTGTCCTTCCACGCACACAGCTATATGTAGATGGGGAGAAATGACCATCACTTTAGAAAGTGTAGCATTTCTGCCGAGTCTTCCAGTTACGGGGAATCTTGATTTTGAGTTTTCCGCTGAAGAATAAGTGATGTTCGCCACTCTAGTGAATAAAGCGGAGGGATATGATCAGAAGAAAAATGATGAAAAATGCTTTTATACTTGGTGGGTGTCTGAGTGGTTTCCCACGAAACCGAAAGTAGGCCAAGTGTTGGATGATGTACTCAGTGTTGCTGCGTTTTTATCCTTGTGGTTGTCCAGAGACGTTTTTGATGATGGCTCTGGTAAGAAGACTATAAGACGGAAGCTCGTTATGTTTGCTATTAAACTGGCAAAAGGCGTAGTCCTCCCCCTAGGCAGCTTGTTCCTTGGGTCTTTGTACTCTCATCTGGATTCTCTGGCAGCGGACATGTATGCTTCCAACGGCTATATGAAGGTGGAGTCACATCTCCATATTGCTTTAATCCAAGCATGCTTATGGGAGCACTTTAAAGGTTATGTTCCTGTCCCTGCAGCTTCATTCTCCAGTTTATATGGAGGTTCCAGAATACTCCGTTGGCAGAAGAGACGCCCAAAGCCTGGGTTAAATCTTATCGATTTTTTCGACAGTGTGCATGCCATAGATTTTCGTCCATGGGTACAGGTTCATTCTTCCGTAGTTCAGCCAAAAATCTTTGCCGCCACTCCTGATATAGTGTTACACACTGATGGAAAGGATATGAGCTTTGAAGAGATCATATTTATGTGAAGCTGCATGCCGGGATATATTCCGTCTTTCTTTGATGAATCCTTTACTGTAGTTTCCTATAACATTGACAGGGCCGCCCGTCATATGGGATTCGATCAGGGTGTCCCGTTTTGTTGCCCACCCATTCCTTTCGCGGAGATTTTGCCATCTGTTTTTGATGCTAGCCTCTTCGCCACAAAGATGAGCCTTCCCTTCTTTCTCATAAGAAGAAAACCAGAGGTGACTGATAAGTACAAGGAATTCTGAAGAGAAGAGCTCTTATCCTTTCAAAAATTCGTGGAAGAAGTTGTGACAGTTCCGCGCGACAAGCCTTCTTATGAGACTTTGAAATGACATAAGCTGTTGAAGCTGCTTCCTTCGGGCAAACGGACTAGGGCCAGTCCCTAGGAGAAAGAGGCGAGGTCCAAGACGCGTGCAGGCGGCATTCGAACAACTTTAACAGCTCCGGTAATTTTTAATTCTTCCAATATGCAGGTACATACGTGATTTCTCTTAACCAGCTGATTTTAATCATTTTGAGCCATCCTTATTAAACATCTTCCTCCTTTTAAAAATTAGGGTTTCGGGAATGTGAATGCTTTTGCTAGACTCGCACGTAGCTACAACATAGCGCCTTCAGAAGATAAATCCGGTGATACTGAGTCTTTCGAAGAGGAAGCTAAGGACGAAGAAGATTCAGGCTCTGACGGCGATGAAGGAAGCACTTCTAAGCGTAGTAGAGAGTCTGATCATTCTAGCGAGTCGGAAGATGAGCTGGTACATCTTCTATACATTTTATGAAAATAATTCATCCCTTGATGTGAAACAAACATTAACCAGTGATATTGCAGGTCGAAACCGTAATGGAAAACAATCTTAAGGTAGGGATGGATGATGATGCAGGGAACATTGCTGCTCCTCCTGATGAGAATGGAGATGCTGCATCCATGGCTGTAGATGTGGCTGCTTCCAAGGAACCCTTCGGAAATGATACGGCATTGGTTGTGCATTCTGCTGCTGGAGCCATTTTCGATCCCCCTCTTGACGCCCCTTTCATAGACCATGTGTTGGTTAAAGGATTTAGCGTGCCGGCTAAGTATGCGGAGTTGTACACCAAGATATGGAAGAAACACGGTCACATTTCCACTTTTAAAAAGATTAAGAGTCATTTTGCATTAGTTAAATGTGTCGAATAAGCTTTATCTTCCATTCATGACATGTGCAGTGCGACTGGGTGCGCTGTTTCTGAGGAAGTAGTTCAAAACTGGGATATGTTTGTTAATATTGAGCTTAACGCCTTCTGGTTCTGTGAAGGATTCTCTAAAATCCAAAAGTTGCAAACCGAAATGGCTGAAGTCCTTTTCGCGGATTTTATTAACCAACAGGAGGCATAGGTTGAGAAGTTATCCCAGGAGTTGAAGTTGAAGCAGACCGCTCTCCAAAATATGAAGGATGCTTTCGCCAAGAAGAATGTGCCATTGTTGGACGATTTCCCTTGAACACTTTATGCTTTCTATTTTATTTTTCCTTTTAGGTATCTTCGAGTGACGTGAGGAATTCCTTTCATGGTTTGATTTTCTGGTTTTGAACTAGTAAGTGATTGCTTTCTATGAAAATATTTGAATTTATATTTATATTTTATTTTGGGATAATTCATGAGTTTTTTTCTGAAAGGAATTATGTTTGGGTCGACTACTCAGACTGAAATTCTAATTTTTTGAATGCAAGTAATGCAACATAGAGAAATTATGCATGTTGCATGAAAATTGCCGAACATTGCACGAAAAGGGAAACATGTAGAAAAAAATACAACATGGAGATTGAGAATGATATTGATTCCATTCTCAAAATGGGACGCGTGCGTCGAGTCCCCGGAAAATTTCCAAGAGATCTCTCGTGCAAATAATCGTTTAACGAAACTTACTTATTGACAAAACTGGGACCTCCCGGATAATTGCTTTAAAATCCAAGTTGTGATCCAAGTTGTTGCAACACGCCTTTAAAAAGTCCCAAGTTGATTTGATCTCTTCTGTGAGGCCACACATGTTAACTTGTGGAGAAAGGAAAGATTTCTAGTTCATAGACGCAACTCCCCTTAATTAATTTTCTCCTGGAAAATGCGTTTCAGGCCGTTGCACTCACTGGTAAGGTGATGGATGAACCTGTGGTAATGGCAATATCTCGGATCTATCATCTCCCGATCAGTTGGCATACGCCATACAAGAGGTAGTTGAACTACCCCGTCTTGCACCCAAACTTCTAGTAACTCCAGAACCTTCCTCATTGGAAATGGGAAGGGCGGGTATCCTGAGTCTGGTTTCTCTCGTGTTAGCAGTTGTTGTCGAGAGAACTCTTGTGGGCTTCTGTACGAAGCTCGTTTTAAGAGCGGAGTTGAGACGAGAGTGTGCATTGACATAGACGCAGATCGTTTAGCTTGGCGGTTTTACTGAAGTACAACTTCTTTCGAGGACCCGGCATCGGTGACGATAGCACTATGATGTGGTTGAATGTACCGTTCTTTTATGCAGTTCTTGTCCTCATGGAGGCCTTGGTAAATTTCCCCTTCTTTAAGCATTTCTCTATTTGGTAGGGTGAGAGCGGTCGTGGTTGTGGATTGTTGCACAACTATCTGAACTTCTGCGAGGGTCTTGAGATACAGATTTTCCAACAAAACTTCATAAGCCGGTTCCTTGCCCTTATTCTGCAGGTATTGCGACACTCCTTGAGAGTCCCTTTCCTTGTAAACTGTTTCGGCTCTTTTTTGTTGGCTATATTTTGTTGATTGTTTCCTTTCTGTTCATGTCCGACGTGGCTATGCATTCTTTCTGCATCGTTGTTGGCAGGAGTGCAAACTTCAGGTAAGGATTCAACATTTTTGGTGTTGTCTTTAACATTGATGGTGTTCCCCGGATAAATGCTTGCCGACTCCTTCCACAACCAGTTTGCTATATTCCTTAAGAGAAATATTGTCTCATTTTACCGTTCGGAGATATCAGCTTGATTTGTGAGGACATCTTCTAATATTCTAGCCATGCCTTCCATGATGATTTGGTTTCGATCATCTGTGACCTTCGTAGGGTTTGGCTGGTGGGGGTACATCACAGAGCGGAAGTTGGGATTGGTGATTGAAATGAAATCGAATTAATGGCTGAGTTTAGAACTAAGATCTACCCGTTCTAGATTTAAGAAAATTGAAATGAAGATTGCAATTGATTTCTTGCAACCGAGAAATTAATCTCCCACTGTGGTCGCCAGTTGTTTTGGGGTAAAAACTGATTCTGCTGACTTTGGTAAATTTGGGTGTGTTGATGAGAAACGAATTCAAACCCTAAACAAATGCATTGCACGAGAATACTTTAGATTCGAGAGATCAATCTGTACAATCCTGGCCTAAACCAAGAAATGGCTGTTCCAGTCTTGCTTCGGTCACAAAGTGAAGGAGAAGGGTTGATCTTAGGGAGGGAAGCGAAGAAGGTGTTGAGATCAAAAATATTGAATATTGAAGGTGTGGTTATTTTATGACTTGTATCAGAATATGGAACTGGCTTGCAGAATGTAAGCTATCGGTTCTTGGTGTTTTCTGGATACTTGTGTTGATAACACTTGTGTGTTGTCGAAATAGGTTGAAATTCTATTTATACAAGTCATGTTCGAGCACCCCTTGATCTCTTAGGAAGTGGAGGTGATTAAGCAGTGGAGAAGTGGGGTTGTGTAAAAAGTGGTGATCACCACGTTTCCATTACGAGGGAAAACTGGTCACACTTTCACCCACTACTCTCATTGTTGTTAACCGTCCGTTCTTTCCTAACACGTTCTCGTAATGGGCGCGTTACATGCCACACGCTGTAAACCGCCAGACCAATACCCCAGTGAGCATCCCCCAGTTTGTGACATGTTTGATGTCTCGATTAAGTGGGTCAAGTCATGAGACTCGCCGCTAAAAGCAGCACATAGTGCTTTTAGGTCAAATGATAAACTATTTGTGAAATCAATATTTATGAAGCATCGTATATAATTGATATGTATAAAGCATTGTTGTTTTAAAGATCATCTGAGTTAGTCGCAGATCTTAATGTCTTAAAAGAAGCATGACCATCCATTTTCAGGGAGTTGGTAGGAGCCACTCGCGCATCCCATGGGTTGGCCGGTCAGTCCCTATGAGAGAGTGGCAGCTGGTGGCCATTCTAACATCCTATCGGTCGATCCAGATTAGATGGGCCGGTTAAATTGGCTAGCCAAGTTGAGTGGCTGAGATGATTTGCGGCAGTTGATGGCTGTCATTGGATTATGCAAACAGTGCGACTAGCCTCTTTTGGGTAATCATTCGGAGGCCATATGAGAAAGTCGTGGCTTGGCCGATCGCTCCTAATGGAAGAGGGGTGGCCGGTTATCACAGTGCTACGCTGTTGTCCATCTAGAATCTAATCTAAGCTGTTCGACCAAGCTAGCGAAGATGGACGGACATGATCAATTTGTGGCAGTTGCATAGCGCCGCTGACTTAATTTAGAGTTTAAAGAGCGCGCGATCGCCCTATTTTGGGCAAACGGTTTGACGCGCTCTTGGACTGCTATGTGTAGTTCGATCAACCAGGTATGGAGCTGGGTCGCCGGTGAACACATCAACACCTCCGTGATCATTTGACGGAATATCTAAGTCGTCCAACTAGGCTAGCTAAGTTAGGTGGTCGTGATGTTTTTGAGACCTTTTTTGCCGGTGTTAGCTCGTTTTAGCTCATCTTTCAACAGCGCGATCACCCGTGTTAGGGTTAGCGTTCAAAGGAATTGCAGGTGTACTGGATGTAATCCGATCGGTCGGGATGTTAGTGGGCCCACCGGTGGTCATCATGGTGATCGCCCAGTTCCGCTAGGAGTAAGATAGGCCTGTTGAATTGTGTGGTCAAATCGTGTGGCCGTGATCGTTTTTAAGACTGATATGGACAGTCTAGATTTTCCTTAAGGAATTTAAACGCGTTCGATTGCGCTAACTTTTAATTAAAAAGTGTGTAAACACGCATATCTCTTTATCAGAGAGTGGTGTAACCTACGCGAGTGTTTTCATGCAGATTTCAATATTGACACTTCGGGAGATTCGTGCTATTCTGCTGCGAGTGAACATTAATCTTCATGTCATGCCAACATTGAAAGTTCAGCTGGGGAACATAGCATAAGAAAATACTAGGTAGGTCAATGCATTAGTGAATAATGCAGTAGGTTAAAATTTACAGAATATCTTGGATTGTTGCTTCATGCACCATTCTGGATAAATTTCATAAATATGTTGAATTGGTCAATACATATGTAAGTAAAGAGGTTTGGACACTCATTACTTTTAAATGGCATTTCGTTCCTTTGCAGGATGACACACATTAAATACAGGGTTTTACAATTTTTGCCCTGAACCGAAAACCACCATCAACACCAATGTTCAAGTGTTAATCAATTTCAATCAACAACCAAAGGTTGGATTTACCAATTGATTGAACTACGCACAACCTGTGATATTTAAATTATATAAACAAAAATAATGAGGAAAAGAAATAACACAGACACTAGAAGTTTTTCTAACGAGGAAACCGCAAATGCAGAAAAACCCCAATGCTAGTCTAGATTTGAACACCATACTGTATTAAGCCGCTACAGACTCTAGGCTACTACAAGTTAACTTCGGATTAGAATGTAGTTTAACCCTAACCAATCTCACACTGGTCAAGGTACAATCGCGTTCCTTACGTCTCTTAATCCCAGCAGGACTCTACGCACTTGATTCCCTTAGCTGATCTCACCCACAACTAAGAGTTGCTACGACCCAAAGTCGAAGACTTTATAAGCAAATCTGTCTCCCACAGAAAATTCTCTTCTGATAGATAAATCTGTCTCCCACGGAAATACCTACGAAATTTTTGTTCCGTCTTTTGATAAATCAAGGTGGACATGAACCAATTGATAATCCGGTCTTATATTCCCGAAGAAAAGCCTAGAAATATCAATCACCTCACAATAACTTAACTATATGGTAGTAGAACAAGTTATTGTGGAATCACAAAGAATGAGACGAAGAGCTTTGGGATTACTTTTTATATCTTACCTATCGGAGATAAATCTCGATCAAATCTTAGAGAAGATAGTACTCAATACGATAAAAAAGGTAAGATCAGAACACGCAACTACAGAGAAAATAGTTGGGTCTGGCTTCAGAATCCCAATGAAGTCTTTAAGTCGTTAACCTATAATGGTTTTAGGAAAAACCAAGATTAAAGGAGAATCGACTCTAGTCGAAACTAGTATCACACATGAGGTGCGGGGATTAGATTTCCCAGTTGCTAGAGTTCTCCCTTATATAGTCTTCAAATTAGGGTTTGATATCTTTGAAACAAAGCAATCAATATTCACCTTTAGACGAAATCCCGATTTAAGATTCAAGCTAAGTTTGCTTAAAACCAAAGAAATATCCCTCCACCGTTAGATGTTCTTAGCTTGTTACACACAAATGAAATATACCTTCATTTAAATATGGGTAACCGTACCTAAACGTGTATATCGAGTTGGCTCAATAACAGTTAACTGGAGTTAGACATATGAACACTTTTGTGTTAACCACATTCATCTTAACAATTCTAGATCAAATAATAATCAAATGAATCTAACTGTGTTACTCATAGAGGTTTTCAATTGTTTATATTCTCATAGAAGTATACAAGACACAATTGAAGCAAAATCGCATTGATTCAAAAGAATCAATTCATGAACACTTTAGCCACGGTTTGCAAAGATTGCATTCCTTAATATATAAATGTATTTGTTCATGAGTATGAAATCATAGTTAACCGATTTTAGAACTTAACCACATAAGTTTGCAAACGTGTACGCAAACTTAAGGTCCGGACTTTGATCTTTTCCGACAATTCGCAAACGGGTACGCATACTGTCGTTCCGTACCGAACTCAGGTGAAACAGTTTGTAAACGGTTAGGCAAACTTAGTTCCCGAACTTTAACAGTTAAAACAGTTCGCATACGAGTATGCATACTTGGTTCCCGGACCTGAATTATTCTTACAACAGTTTGCATACGGGTATGCACACTGTGCTATATCCAGACAATCATTAATTGTTCTAAACTCCAATTTCAAACATTGAAACATTCTTAGAAGACAACAATAGCTGTCTCACAAAAACTATTAGATTATAAGTAATTCCGAGTCTACATCGAACGACTGTCTCACACAAATCATGTAAGATGTTACAAGGCGATTTTGATATGATCATCTTTTGACTTTCTTCAAGAATAATGATGAACGTAGTTAAAGCAAAAAACTTTTCAACACATATTTCGAGAAAGATATAAGCGAGTTAAACTCAGCTTGAAATATCAAATGTGTATAAAATAAAGTCTATATAGTTATACGATTTTGTATCAATAGGAGATAGAATAGAATAGACTTCTGAGTGATAGATGAGTTCAAGTATCCACATACCTTTGTTGATGAAATTCATCCAAGATCCCCTTAGTAGATCTTCATCTTCAATCGATGAACGTTGTGAAGTCTAAAGCTCAACTACACATTCTATCCTAATCCGAGACATAGCTATAAGTAGGCTAGAAATCAAGACTTATAGTTTTGAAAATTAAACTTGACAAACAAGCTTGAGATAGCAACACTAGCGAGTTCGACCGAGTAGTGCTCTAACAATCTCCCCCTTTGTCAATTTTAGTGACAAAACTATCAATACATATGGATTACAAAATAAATAAACTTTGTAGCTTCTCATCCAGATGCTTGATTTCCTTGGTTCTTCAACATTCCTTGAATTCTTCGTCACTCAAAGTACTCCAGTGATTCTGAACGTGTTCAACTCAGTATCATAGTTGTTGAAGATCTGTAGCCATTACAATAAGAAAACATATGTTCTCAATTATTGTTATACAGTGTCATCGTATTATTGCATAACATCAAAGTTCAATTGTATAACAACTTTGACCATAATACTACGATGATATGTATCACTCCCCCTTAGTCAATACTTCGTATCACAATGATAACCACTCCCCCTTACATAATGATCCGTAAACCATATGTATGTACTGTGAATTACAAAATAATTCTCCCCCTTTTTGTCAATAAAATTGGCAAAGGTAAGAAAACTAGAGGGATCATAATGAAATTCTCAAAGAGATTATTCATGACTAAAAGAGAACATATCAACTTTGTTTCGATGATTTCACATAGTCGAAACTTAGTGTATTCATCAAGGATTTTATAAAGATACAAGATAACTCCTACAATATTCCACAGCCGCACTCCCCACAAAGATTTGGCAATTAAGCACAAGTTCAATTAAGAACTCTCCCCCATAAAATGTCATTCCCGAAAGAACAAAAAGAGCGACCTTATTTTTACGAGAAAAGAAGGATTTCATTGGACATTAACAAATCACATGGAACATGAATTTGTATCCAGAAAAATCAATTAAATTAACCACAAAGAAACCTTGATGATTAATTTAATCGGAAATGCTCAACATAAGAAAACTTACGGAGCCATACAGTATTTTCACATAGAAGTGGATCGGGGAAAGATCAATACTGCAGAATATTCAAAAGTTCATTCTATCTTTTATCAATATTTGCATAATGACATAATAGACTTAACTTTTGACATATATGGGACAATCATAGTTCAAGGACGTAAACACACATATCCCATAAAATTGTTTGCAATATATGAAACCAATAAAGATTAATACTGCAAAATCATCTTCCAAATAACTTAGAATTTAAATAAATAAATCTAAAGCATTGCAAGATGAAAATCAGTTGCAATAGCTATGTGTAATCACAATATTTTCTATTCCAAACTATAGTTATCCTTCTTAAAACACAAGAATAAATTCTCATAAGAAGTTTCCTAGACATAATGAAATCAGGTTTCTTTTATAACTTCATACCTCTCCATGACACCATCATAAAAGGTATTTTCTATATCCTTGACCCCTTTGATCGTAGAAACTCCATGTTCATGAGTTAGAACATTCACATTTCGATCAACAATGCGGGCAAGCTGCCTGGCTTTGATGCAATCCGATATGAGCTTCTTCTGGTTCCGTATCAAGACCTTTTGATTTTCAAGGATTTTGGTCTGACAATCAAAGAGATGATTTATTTGCAATTGAAGATTTGAAAATTTTACCTTTGAGTTGTTTTGAGAATGAATTAAATCCTTACAGATTCACCAATCTAGGAGTTGTACTCTTTCCTTTCAATCATCTTTTTCAAGATAAGTTCTTGAACCGAGCATCCTTTAATGTCTTCTTCCATCTCAAGATTCACCACTTCCTAAGGTCTTGAAAAGATCTCCATATAATTGTTTTTTATTAGGGATGGAAAAACAATATAATATATATATGTTTACGAATAAGAGAAGGACCCCATTGTTATGGAAACCCTATAAACTCCGAAGCATAAGACACGGACGTTCGAGGACCAGTTATGAAAGGTTAATGGATCAGAAAAGATCCAATTATAAGGAAATACACTCTGTTTTCAGATATTTCATATTTTCATAGCTCAATAATTAAAAGATTTACTTTAAATCAGAGCATATGAAAAAGATACAATGGTTACTAGGAGTCAAGATATGACCCAACATTCACAAAAGAAGAAAACAACTATTTCAAACACAAGATAGATGGTAACCTACAGTAGACTTGAGAATCTCGCAAATATCATCCTTGCAACTCTCAAGTTAGATACAATGATTAAATTACGTAGATTAAAGTAGCAGAGTGAGATGTAATCCCACCATGAATATTGAGAGACGAGTTGTAAATACCATCTAAATGTTTGAGCCTCGTATTTCTTACCTTCCTTCGGTTATTTCTTATTCCAGAGGAATTAAACATAAACCTTTTATAATATCCATCAGAGGGATTTTTCTGGGGATTAAGTCTAGGACCTCTTGAGATTGGTTCCAGAGGATCAAAGTTGAGAGATTTCCATCTCCTAGACTTAGATATACCAGACTTATTCTCATAAGCACCGGGAATGTGTACATTTTTGGTGTAGAGATTAGCATCATTAAGAGGGACACGATTCCTATAGAGATTTATAGAAGAGTGACCTTGGAAACCTTTTGCATGAGAGATCTGGTTTTCTGCAGGAATTAAATACATTGTAGATGTCGTCAGACAGTTTACTCTATCGACGATAAAAAGAAGTAGATTTTGAAGATCAAAAATTTGTTTATTTCTAGCAAAACTATGTGAATCATAATGATTTATTTTCCCGTAGAAGGAACAGGTTCGTGGAAGAGAGACATCGGAAGGAATCTGTTTTAGACTCGTAGCCCTTTTAGAAGACTGCAAGTTATGTAAACATTTCTTAGAATATACTTTCTTAGGAGTAATTTTCTTCATGCACGATAATCCCACAAGGGTATTAGAGATAGGCACAAAAGATGGTTTACTCATTAAAACAGAGTTTTCCTTTTTCAAGGATTTGCACTGTTCCTGGGCTAGAAGGACTGAAGCAACCAATTTCTCTTTTTCAACACGAAGGTTGTTCAGATCAGATGAATGAGTCTCGATTAAACGTTTTTCTCTATTTGAATCTTCTTTAGCAATATCTTCAAGAACACTAATCTTTTCACGCTATAGAGTAGTTTCTTGAACAAGGTTTTCGATATTGTTAGAGAAGGACTCAATGATACAGTAGAGTTCTCGTTCTCGATCAAGATACTTCTCAAGTTCATCAATGAGCTAGGCATGTTTTTCTTCAAGTGACATAATTTTAGAATCTTGAATATCAATAATCTCAGCAGATTTTTTTAATGTTCTGGTGAATTCCATTTCAACTTCTGACATAGTATCAAATGTCACTTTAGAGGGATTGTTATCAAAATCTGATTAAAAAATTCTACCTCGAGATTCAGAAGAATCATTTAAGGAGTTATCCTTTGAGGTAAGCCCAAGAAATTTGGCATAATCAAAAACTTTGGAGGACATATCTATGTGTGTAAGAATGAGATAAGTTTCTGTCCACAGAAATCAGATTGCTACAAACACATATTTATGAGGTCTTAGCGAGTTTTCTTGCTCTGATACCAATTAAAAAGCGGGGGTCTAACAACCACACCCAATATTTCGTTAGGAAATCTATATGGACTAACTCCAATATAATTCCAAGAGAATCAACTTGACAGTAAATCAAGGAAATATATCTAAGAGTTATATCTATGTTTCTTAATGTAATCAGCAAATCAAACAAATAGAATCCGTGAGCCTGATTATTATGAGAAACAACTTGAACGGTACCAAAGACAAATGTTCAAGTGTCAATCAATTTCAATCAACAACCAAAGGTTTGATTTACCAATTGATTGAACTACGCACAACCTGTGATATTTCAATTATATAACAAAATATAATGCGGAAAAGAAATAACACAGACACCAGAAGTTTTGTTAACGAGGAAACCGCAAATGCAGACAACCCCCGGGACCTAGTCCAGATTGAACACACACTGTATTAAGCCGCTATAGACACTAGGCTACTACAAACTAACTACGGTCTTGACTGTACTTAAACCCCAATCAATCTCACACTTATTCAAGGTACAGTTGTGCTCCTTACGTCTCTGATCCCAGCAGGATACTACGCACTTGATTCCCTTAGCTGATCTCATCCACAACTAAGAGTTGTTACGACCCAAAGTCGAAGACTTGAATAAACAAATCTGTCTCACACAGAAAAGTCTACAGGAATAGATAAATCTTTCTCCCACAGAAATACCTACGAGTTTTGTTCCGTCTTTTGATAAATCAAGGTGAACAGGAACCAATCGATAACCCGGACTTATATTCGCGAAGAACATCCTATAATTATTAATCACCTCACAATAATCTTAATCGACTAGCGAAACAAGATATTATGGAATCACAAACGATGAGACGAAGGTGTTTGTGACTACTTTTCTATCTTGCCTATCGGAGATATAAATCTCAAGCCAATCTTACGATTTCACTCAATCACGATAGAAACAACAAGATCAGATCACGCAAATACAGAGAAAATAGTTGGGTCTGGCTTCACAATCCCAATAAAGTCTTTAAGTCGTTAACCTACAGGGTCTCGAGAGAAACCTAAGGTTAAAGGAGAATCGACTCTAGCTTATACAATTAATATCACACAGGAGGTGTGGGGATTAGGTTTCCCAGTTGCTAGAGTTCTCCTTTATATAGTCTCCAAATCAGGGTTTCCAATCTAAGTTACCTTGGTAACAAAGCATTCAATATTCACCGTTAGATGAAAACCTGATTAGATTCAAGCTAATATCTTTCAACCGTTAGATCGAATCTTAGCTTGTTATACACAAATGAAATATACTTCATTTAGGTTTGAGTAACCATACCTAAACGTGTACACTTAGTTGGTTCAACAATAGTTAACTAATGGTTAGCCATATGAGCACTTTCATATCAACCTTATTCATCTTCACCATAACTAGTTCAAATGACTCAAATGAACTAGTTAGAGAGTTGTTCAATTGATTAGATCTTATGAAGTATACAAGACACAATTGAAGCAAAAACGATTTTTATTTACTCGAATCGATTCATGAACATTATAGCCACGGTTTGCAAAGATTGCATTCCTTAATATATATAAATGTTTAGTTCATGAATAAACCGTTTTTAGAAAATAACCCACTTAAGTACGCATACCGGTACGCATACTTAAGTACCCGGATTGAGCTTTTTTTTAGTTCACAAACTCTAGCAGAAATTCACGGGATGTGAACTTCCGGCAGTACGCGTACGGGTACGCGGACTTAGCTCCGGACATCCTAAACCAGTAAAGTAGGCATACTTTGGTTCAAGGATTTCGGACTTACATAAGTATGAGTTCACATACAATGTTTATATCCATTCAAGGTTATATATTCTATTCTCTCATTTCAATCATTGAAACATTCTTAGAGGATGTTATATAGTTGTTATTCACAAACTATTTTTCATCAAAGCAATTTTCAAGAAATTGAAATGATCAACATGACTTTAGTCATGAATAAAGATGAACTTGTCCAAAGCGAAAGCTTACCAACACATATTTCGAGAAATATATAAGTGAGATAAACTCGATTCGCAATAGCAAATGTGTATAATCGAAGTATATATAGCAATACGACTTTTGTCTCAAGATATGAGATAGAGTAGATAGACTTTTGAGTGATAGATAAGTTCAAGTCTCCACATACCTTTTTGTCGATGAAGTTCAACCAGTTCCTTGAGTAGTTCTTCGTCTTTGCATGATGAACGCCGTGGAGTCTAGAGCTCAACTACACTTACTATCCTAGTCCGAGACTTAGCTATAAGTAGGCTAGAAATCAAGACTTATAGTTTTGGCAACTAAACTTGACAAACAAGCTTGAGATAGAAACGCTTGCGAGTTCGACCGAGCAGTGCTCTAACATAATTATATAAACAAATATAATGCGAAAAATAAATAACACAGACACCATAAATTTTGTTAACGAGGAACCGCAAATGCAGAAAAAACCCGGGACCTAGTCCATATTTAAACACCACACTGTATTAAGCCGCTACAGATTCTAGCCTACTACAAGTTTCTGGAATGTAGTTGAGCCCTAACCAATCTCACACTGATCAAGGTAAAGTTGCATTCCTTACGTCTCTGAATCCCAGCAGGACTCTACGCACTTGATTCCCTTAGTTGATATCACCCACAACTAAGAGTTGCTATAACCCAAAGTCGAAGATTTTATAAACAAATATGTCTCCCACAGAAAAGTCTATTCTTATAGATAAATCTGTCTCCCACATAAATACCTACGAAATTTTTGTTCCGTCTTTTTATAAATAAGGGTGAACAGGAAATAATTGATAATCCGGTCTTACATTCCCGAAAAAAATCCTAGAAATATCAATCACCTCACAATAATTTAACTATATGGTAGTAGAACAAGTTATTGTGGAATCACAAAGAATGAGACGAAGAGCTTTTTGATTACTTTTTATATCTTACCTATCGGAGATAAATCTCGAGCAAATCTTAGAGAAGATAGTACTCAATATGATAGAATAAGTAAGATCAGAACACGCAACTATAGAGAAAATAGTTTGGTATGGCTTCAAAATCCCGATGAAGTTTTTAAGTCATTAACCTATAATGGTTTTAGGAAAAACCTAGGTTAAAGGAAAATCGACTCTAGTCGAAACTAGTATAACACAGGAGGTGTGGGGATTATGTTTCCCAGTTGCTAGAGTTCTCCCTTATATAGTCTTCAAATCAGGTTTTGATAGCTTTGAAACAAATATTCACCGTTAGATGAAATCCTGATTTAAGATTCAAGCTAAGTTTGCTTAAAACCAAAGCAATATCTCTCCACCGTTAGATGGTCTTAGCTTGTTACACACAAATAAAATATACCTTCATTTAGATATGGGTAACCGTACCTAAACATGTATATTTGGTTGGCTCAATAACAGTTTACTGAAGTTAGCCATATGAACACTTTTGTGTTAACCACATTCATCTTAACACTTCTAAATCAAATGATAATCAAATGAATCTAATTGTGTTACTCATAGAGTTGTTCATTTGTTTATATTCTCATAGAAGTATACAAGACACAATTGAAGCAAAACCGGATTGATTCAAAAGAATCAGTTCATGAACACTTTAGACACGGTTTGCAAAGATTGCATTCCTTAATGTATATAAATGTATTTTTTCATGAGTATAAAATCATACTTAACCGATTTTAGAACTTAACCACATAAGGTTGCAAACGGGTACGTAAACTTAAGTTCCGGACTTTGATCTTTTCCGACAGTTCGCAAACGGGTACGTATACTGTCGTTCCGGACCGAACCCAGGTGAAACAGTTTGCAAACGGGTACGCAAACTTAGTTCCCAGACTTTAACAGTTAAAACCGTTCGTATACGGGTATGTATACTTTGTTCCCGGACCTAAATTACTCTTACAACAGTTTGCGTACGGGTATGCATACTGTGTTATATCCAGACAAGCATTAATTGTTCTAAACTCCCATTTCAATCATTGAAACATTCTTAGAAAACGACAATAGCTGTGTCACACAAACTATTAGCTTATAAGAAATTTTCTAGTGATCGAATGATCAATACGAAACATTCAGAGACTACATCAAATGACTGTCTCACACAAATCATGTAAGATGTTACAAGGCAATTTTCACATGATCATCTTTTGACTTTCGTCAAGAATAATGATGAACGTAGTTAAAGCAAAAAGCTTTCCAATACATATTTCGAAAAAGATATAAGCGAGTTAAACTCAGCTCGAAATATCAAATATGTGTAAAGTAAAGTCTATATAGCTATACGACTTTGTTTCAATAGGAGATATAATATAATAAACTTATGAGTGATAGATGAGTTAAAGTCTCCACATACCTTTTGTTGATGAAGTTCCCCCAAGCTCCCCTCAGTAGATCTTCGTCTTCAATCGATGAACGCCGTGAAGTCTAAAGCTCAACTACACATTTTATCCTAATCCGAGACATAGCTATAGGTAGACTAGAAATCAAGACTTATAGTTTTGAAAACTAAACTTGACAAACAAGCTTGAGATAGCAACGCTTGCGAGTTCGACCGAGCAGTGCTCTAACAATCTCCCCCTTTGTCAATTTTAGTGACAAAACTATCAATACATATGGATTACAAAATAAATAAACTTTGTAGCTTCTCATCCAAATGCTTGATTTCCTTGGTTCTTCAACATTCCTTGAATTCTTCGTCACTCAAAGTACTCCAGTGATTCTGAACGTGTTCAACTCAGCATCATAGTTGTTGAAGATCTGTAGCCATAACAATAAGAAAAAAAATATTCTTAATTATTGTTATATAGTGTCATAGTATTATTACACAACATCAAAGTTCAATTGTATCACAACTTTGACAATAATACTACGGTGATATGTATCACTCCCCCTTAGTCAATACTTCATCTCACAATGAAAACCACTCCCCCTTACATAATGATCCATAAACCATATGTATGTAGTGTGAACTACAAAATAATTCTCCCCATTTTTGTCAATATAAATTGGCAAAGGTACGAAAACTAGCGGGATCATAATAAAATTCTCAAAGAGATTATTCATGACTAAAATAGAACATATCAACTTTGTTTCGATGATTTCACATAGTCTAAACTTAGTGTATTCATCAAAGAGTTTATAAAGATACAAGATAACTCCTATAATATTCCACAGCCGCACTCCTCACAAAGATTTGGCAATTAAGCACAAGTTCAATTAAGAACTCTCCCCCATAAAATGTCATCCCCGAAAGAACAAAAAGAGCGACCTTACTTTTACGAGAAAAGAAGGATTTCATTGGACATTAACAAATCACATGGAACATGAATTTGCATCCAGAAAACGCAATTAAATTAACCACAAAGGAACCTTGATGATTAATTTAATCGGAAATGCTCAACATAAGAAAACTTACGGAGCCATACAGTACTTTCACATAGAAGTGGATCAGGGAAAGATCAATACTGCAGAATATTCAAAAGTTCATTCTATCTTTTACCAATATTTGCATAATGACATAATAGACTTAACTTTTGACATATATGGGACAATCATAGTTCACGGACGTAAACACACATATCCCATAAAATTATTTGCAATATATGAAACCAATAAAGATTAATACTGCAAAATCATCTTCCAAATAACTTAGAAATTTAAATAAATAAATCTAAAACATTGCAAGATGAAAATCGTTGGCAATAGCTATGTGTAATCACAATATTTGCTATTCCAAACCCTAGTTATCCTTCTTAAAACACAAGAATAAATTCTCATAAGAAGTTTCCTAAACATAATGAAATCAGGTTTCTTTGATAACTTCATACCTCTCCATGACACCATCGTAAAAGGTATTTTCGATATCCCTGATCCTTTTGATCGTAGAAACTCCATGTTCATGAGTTAGAACATTCATCTTTCGATCAACAATGCGGGCAAGCTTCCTGGCTTTGATGCAATCAAATATGAGATTTTCTGGTTCTGTATCAAGACCTTTTGATTTTCAACGATTTTGGTCTGACCATCAAAGAGATGATTTATTTGCAGTTGAAGATTTGCAAATTCGACCTTTGAGTTATTCTGAGAATAAATTAAATCCTTACAGATTCACCAATCCAGGAGTCGTACTCTTTCCTTTCAATCATCATTTTCAAGACAAGTTCTTGAACCGAGCATCCTTTAATGTCTTCTTCCATCTCAAGATTCACCACTTCCTGAGGTCTTGAAGAGTTCTCCATATTTTTTTTTTATTAGGGATGGAAAAATAATAATAATTATATATATATGTTTATGAACAAGAGAAGGACACCTTTGTTATGGAGACCCTATAAATCCCAAGCATAAGACACGAACGTTCGAGGACCAGTTATGGAAGGTTAATGGATCAGAAAAGATCCAATAATAAGGAAATACACTCTGTTTTCAGATATCTCATATTTTCATAGCTCAATAATTAAAAGATTTACTTTAAATCAGAGCATATGAAAAAGAGACAATGGTTACTAGGAGTCAAGATATGAGTCAACACTCACAAAAGAAGAAAACAACTATTTCAAACACAAGACAGATGGTAACCTACAGTAGACTTGAGTATCTCGCAAATATCATCCTTGCAACTCTCAAGTTAGATACAAGGATGAAATTACCTAGATTTAGGTAGCAGAGTGAGATGTAATCCCACCATGAATATTGAGTGACGAGTTGTAAATACCATATGAATGTTTGAGCCTCGTATTCCTTACCTTCCTTCGGTTATTTCTTATTCCATAGGAATTAAACATAAACCTTTTATAATATCCATTAGAGGGTTTTTTTGAGGATTAAGTCTAGGACCTCTTGAGATTGGTTCTAGAGCATCAGAGTTGAGAGATCTCCATCTCCTATACTTAGATATACCAGACTTATTCTCATAAGCACCGAAAATGTGTACATTTTTGGCGTAGAGATTAACACCATTAAGAGGGACATGATTCCTATAGAGATTTCTAGAAGAGTGACCTTGGAAACCTTGTGCATGCGAGATCTGGTTTTCTGCAGGAATGAAATCCATTGTAGATGTCGTCAGACAGTTTACTCTGTCGATGGTAAAAAGAAGTAGATTTTGAAGATCAAAAATTTGTTTCTTTCTAGTAAAACAATGTGAATCATAATGATTTATTTTCCCGCAGAAGGAACAGGTTCGTGGAAGAGAGACATCGGAAGGAATCTGTTTTAGACTCGTAGCCCTTTAGAAGACTGCAAGTTATGTAAACATTTCTTAGCATATACTTACTTGGGAGTAATTTTATTCAAGCGCGGTAATCCCACATGAGTATTAGAGATAGGCACAGAAGATGGTTTACTCATTAAAACATAGTTTTGCTTTTTCAAGGATTTGCACTGTTCCTGGGCTAGAAGGAGTGAAGCAACCAGTTTCTCTTTTTCAACACGAAGGTTGCTCAGATCAGATGAATGAGTCTCGATTAAACATTTTTCTCTAATTGAATCTTCCTTAACAATATCTTCAAGAACACTAATCTTTTCACGCTGTAGAGTTGTTTCTAAAACAAGGTTTTCGATATTGTTAGAGAAGGACTCAATAATACATTAGAGTTCCAGTTCTCGATCAAGAGACTTCTCAAGTTCATCAATGAGCCGAGCATGTTTTTCTTCAAGAGACATAATTTTAGAATCTTGAATATCAATAATCTCAGCATATTTTTTTAATGTTCTGGTGAGTCCCATTTCAGCTTATGACATAGTGTCAAATGCCACTTTAAAGGGATTGTTATGACAATCTGATAAAAAAAATCTACCTCGAGATTCAGAAGAATCGGTTAAAAAGTTATCCTTTGAGTTAAGCCCAAGACATTTGGCATAATAAAAAACTTTGGAGGACATCTCTATGTGTGTAAGAATCAAATAAGTTGCTATCCACAGAAATCAGATTGCTACAAACACAGACTTATGAGGTTTTAGCGTGTTTTCCTGCTCTGATACCAATTGGAAAAGCGGGGGTTTAACAACCACACCCAATTATTTGTTAGGCAATTTGTATGGACTAACTCCAATATAATTCTAAGAGAATCAACTAGAAAGTCAGACTCAATCAAGGAAATATATCCAAGAGTTAAATATCTGTTTCTCAATGTAATCAGCAAATCAAACAGATAGAATCCGTGAGCCTGATTATTGTGAAAAACAACTTGAATGGTACCAAAGATCAATGTTCAAGTGTCAATCAATCTCAATCAACAACCAAAGATTGTATTTACCAATTGATTGAACTACGCACAACCTGTGATATTTCAATTATATAAACAAATATAATGCGAAAAAGAAATAACGCAGACACCATAAGTTTTGTTAACGAGGAAACCGCAAATGCATAAAAATCCCGAGACCTAGTCCAGATTTGAACAACACACTGTATTAAGCCGCTACAGACTCTAGCCTACTACAAGTTAACTTCGAACTGGAATGTAGTTGAGCCCTAACCAATCTCACACTGATCAAGGTACAGTCGCGTTCCTTACGTTTCTAAATCCCAGCAAGATACTACGCACTTGATTCCCTTAGCTGATCTCACCCACAACTAAGAGTTGCTACAACCCAAAGTCGAAGACTTTATAAACAAATATGTCTCCACAGAAAAGTCTATTCTGATAGATAAATCTGTCTCCCACAGAAATACCTATGAAGTTTTTGTTCCGTCTTTTGATAAATCAAGGTGAACAAGAACCAATTGATAATCCGGTCTTACATTTCCGAAGAAAAGCCTAAAGTATCAATCACTTCACAATAACTTAACTATATGGTAGTAGATCAAGTTATTGTGGAATCACAAAGAATGAGACGAAGAGCTTTGTGATTACTTTTTATATCTTAACTATCGGAGATAAATCTCGAGCAAATCGTAGAGAAGATAGTACCCAATATGATAGAACAGGTAAGATCAGAATACGCAACTACAGAGAAAATAGTTGGGTCTGGCTTCAGAATCCCAATGAAGTCTTTAAGTCGTTAACCTATAATGGTTTTAGGAAAAACCTAGATTAAAGGAGAATCGACTCTAGTCGCAACTAGTATCACACATGAGGTGTGGGGATTAGGTTTCCCAGTTGCTAGAGTTCTCCCTTATATAGTCTTCAAATCAGGGTTTGATAGCTTTGAAACAAAGCAATCAATATTCACCGTTATATGAAATCCTTATTTAAGATTCAAGCTAAGTTTGCTTAAAACCAAAGCAATATCTCTCCACCGTTAGATGGTCTTAGCTTGTTACACACAAATGAAATATACCTTCATTTAGATATTGGTAACCGTACCTAAACGTGTATATTGAGTTGGCTCAATAACAGTTAACCGAAGTTAGCCATATGAACACTTATAGTTTAGCCACATTCATCTAACACTTATAGATCAAATATGATGATCAATCAATCATGATAGATAATCAAATGAATCTAAATATGCTTTAAGAGAGTTTTTCAAATGTTCACTATCTCATATAAATATCCATGAACAATTTGATACATATTCGGTTTGGTTTGTAGTTGTACAAAGTACTTATACGAAAACCAATTCATGAACATAATGCCACGGTTTGCAAAAAAAGTTCGCATACCTTATTTCATTAAAGGTCCAGGGACTTTAGTTCGCAAACGAACCTGAGTTCATGAGTATGAATTTCATACTTACCGATTTTAGAACCTAACCACTATGTTCACACACTGAGTACGCGAACCACGGTTCTAGACTTGGCCTAGTCTTGCCATTTGCAAACACTATTCGCAAACCACAGTTTCGTACTTGGCCTATTCTAGCCATTCGCAAACATTGTTTGCAAACCACAGTTCCGGACCTTTCCCAGGTAAACCCGTTCACAAAAAATAGTTCCGGACCTGAACTAGAACTTCACAGTTCGCATACAAGGTATACAAATTGTGTTATATCCAGACACTGGTAGCAGTTCTAAAACTCTCATTTAATCATTGAAATATTCGTAGAAGACAACAATGGTAATCTTACACATACCACTAGCTTCAAGTAATTTTCAAGTGATTAATCGATCAATACAAAACTTCCCAAGTTAACATCAAATGATTGTCTCACACAAATCATGTAAGATGTTCAAGGTAATTTTCACATGATCATCTTGAATTAACATTTAGTTTCCAACAAATGAATTATTGACAACTAAACTCGTCAAGTAGATAATGAAGTTTAGGCTAAAGCTAAAAAGCTTCCAACACGTATTTCGAGAAATATGTAAACTAGATAAACTCGACTATAAATTTCAAATTTGTATAATATAAAAGTCTATATAGCTATACGACTTAGTCTCATTAGAAGATAGAATATAATAGACTTCTGAATAATAGATAAGTTTTAGTCTCCACATACCTTTTGTTGATGAAGTTCCTCCAAGCTCTTCAGTAGATCTTCTTCTTTAATTGGTGAACGTCGTGAAGTCTAAAGCTCAACTACACACTTTTATCATAATCCGAGACATAGCTATAAGTAGACTAGAAATCAAGTATATAGTTTTGATCAACAAAACTTGACAAACAAGCTTGAGATAGCAACGCTTGCGAGTTCGACCGAGCAGTGCTATAACAGAACATCCTTGCTCCAAATTAAAAATTCTACTCAAACCATGTTTTAATGCAAACCCAAATTAAGTCCATGTACTATTCCATCACCACTACCCATATCACTAAAAACGAAAAAAAAAACTAGCACCACTTCCATCATCTGTAGGAACATCACAACCGGCGGCGTCACCATTCAGAGCGCCAATAAAAGTGAAACTACAAAGTAGACTCCTTCCCGAGTAGAGAAACAACACCTCTATCAACTCGTCGCAATCACCACAAACCAGGAAGAACAACCAAATGCCATCACCAACAAAACCCATTGAGGAAAGACTCCAACAAACAATCAAGACCACCACTATTTGTTATCGTCTGCATCATTTAAAAATAAGAAAGGAACCAAGAACATAAAAGTTCATTAACAACAACCCAAAGATACCGCAATAATAATGGATTGTTCCAAGAAAGAACTAAACCCATCGTTATCCAAACTAACCCCGAGACATAAATATATCAAACCAAAAAAAAACCAAAAAAAACTTAACTAAAAGTACATGGTTAACTATGTAAAAGAACTTGATTATTATTAATAATAAAATAAAAAATGAAAAACAATTGGGTCAAACTTGGACTTTGAAGTCAAACAATTGACTCAACTACATTCCAGACCGAAGTTAATTGGTAGTAGGCTAGTGTCAGTAGCGGCTTAATACAGTTTGGTGTTCAATCTGGACTAGGTCCCGGGTTTTTTCAGCATTTGTGGTTTCCTCGTTAACAAAACTTCTGGTGTATGTGTTATTTCTTTTTCCGCATTATATTATTTATCTTTATAATTGAAATATCACAGGTTGTACGTTGATCAATCATAGTAGAGACATCCGACCTAGTTTGTTGGATACGACTTGATTGATTCTTGGACATTGGTCATTGGTACTGTCCAAGTTATCTCTTTGTGATTAGGTTCACGGATTTGATTCTGTAAACGTTATAATCGCAAGAGAGAGAGAGAGAGATAACTCTAAGATATATATTATTCCTTGATTGAGTTTAACTCTCAGAGTTGTATTGAATTTGTCCATACATATTTCCTAATAAAAAGTGGTGGTGTATTTTGGTACCCCGCGTTTTCAATTAGTGTCAGAGAAGGAAAATATGTTAATACCTAATAAGTATGTGTTTGAAGCAGTCTGATTTTGTGGACAGAGATTAAATCTTGAAAAACATATCACCAGTTCGGAGTTGTTCAGACATGGTTCAAGAGTTTGGCTCACATGAGAAAACTATCACATCTGTTACATCATCTAAAACTGTGAATGACTGGGAGACACACCTAGAGGAACAATTGAATGAACTTTTGAGGAAAGTTTTTCTGATATTGATACAAATATTGATAAGGAAGTCTCATAATATATTAAGTTGTTTGACCATCTTTTAAAAGGAAAAAGACCAACATCTTGTCAGATTCCATTTCTGACTCCCTTCTGTCAAGAAAATAAGAAATTGAGAAAGATCTTTAAAGGTTATGATTGTGATTATCATTTAATGCAATCCCTTCTTAAAGATCGCGAAGAAGAAGTACGATCAAATATTTCTGAATGTGAAAGACTTCGTAAAAATCTCATAGTGTTGGAAGATAAACTTTTAAGGAAGGTTGCAATGTTTAACTCTCAACAGATTAATTTTGAAGACAGAGAAGGTGTTTTTCTCACTCGAGAAAGACAGCTTGAGGCTGAGTTAACTGCTGCTAATCATAATATCAAGTTGTTGGAAGAAAACTTTAAAAAGTTTAATGTTAGTTCAAACAAATCATCCGTTTTGCTAGGAGAAAGTAACAATCATCGTGAAACACGAGGATTGGGCTATAAGGGAATAGATGCTCCAAGTATTAGCAAAGAGGTAAAATTTGTCAAAAATAGTGCTTCCTTTCAACCTAAGGTTTCCACTAAATGTAAAATACCTAAGTCAATAGTTGAAGTTCGAAACAGCAAATATCAACCTCCAAGAACAGCACACGGGGATCCAGATAATAACACTTTTCATAAGTGCTATTAATGCGGTAAAAACGGTCACCTGTTAAAGGAATGTTGTTTTCGCATTAGGGATGAAAAACTTCATGATGTACTTGTTTGGGCATCTCAAGAAGTGATCAAACCTAAATCATATGTTAAGACTAATACTCTTGACACTATGGGTGTCAACGTTCAACCTTTAGGCAAAGGAATCAGTGCTGTGATAAACCGAGTTTTGCATATAAATATTCTACGAAGACTTTTCACAATTGTAATGATTTTCAAAAGGTTAATCTTGTAGAGACAAAGACAAGATCCGATGTTCCCAGTTGGATAAAGTCTAACTTGAATTGTCAACCAAACACTTCTCCGAGAATCATTGAAAGAATTAACGGGAAGAAAAGGATACTGAAGGAATCTGTCTCAGAAACTCATAATAATGTTGTTTTGAACCTTCGCACTAAGGTTGAACATACAATTTCTGAGCTCAGAAAATAGATTAGCAAAATCAAGAACTTCAGGAAGGCTAGGAGAAGGCCGAATACAGGTAAGAATTTTACATCCTCTTCCCTTAAAGATGAAAATTGTTTATTTACTAAAACGGATACAAATAATGGAAGATTACCAAAGAATCTTGTTGTTCATGATAGACATTTGACAGATGCATAGCATAACATAATTTGATTATGGTTAATCATGCATCCTCCTACATCTTTGAAAGGAGGAAGCAAAATATGTTCAAGAATGATATTCTTCTTGACACATGATGGTTTGGTATTATGTACTGTGTATTCTGTTTTAAACTTTACTAGTAGTATTTCATCTTTGATTATGTCATCTCATCTATCTTTTGTGCTCTAGATTTATATCTGTTGAGCTAAGAACAAGGTTGATTATAATTGTATGTTAAATGAGTCCAGACAACTCTTGTGCTCGCGGACGCATAAGCGTTAAGTTCCAAAACCGGCCCGAACCTTGAGTCAAAGCCTCTTCAAGAAGATTCTTGAAAGAATCTCTCTTACCTCAGGTTTCTTAACCTAGAAACTGTGATATATATAAGGTTCGCTCACCTTGTATAATATACAAAAGTGCTAGTATAACTCACGAACATTCACGAACCATGGATGCTTCTAAGTTTTCAAACAACATAAAGAAAGATTACAATAAGAAGGAGGATAATGGTTTCACATGTATTGTTGAGTTCTACAATAATCCTGTCTCCATATCATGTTACTTTGCTCAAGAACACACAAGGTCAAGACCGGTTCAGTTGTCCCGAGATTTGGTTGGAAACCTTATGAATGACATCAAAGTTGTGTTCGAACAATTGTCTGCTGCCAAAAGGGATCTCAAACTTCTCAATTCAGAACTGGGAAAAGCTTTTGATGAGCTCGGCTCTCTCAAAACGCAAGTCGCAGACTACATCTAGGAATCTTGTAGGAATTTATTCTTATTTTTGAAGGATAACTAGGGTTTGGTATAGCAAAAATTTTGATTACACAAGTTATTTCCAATATTTTTCATCTAGCATGTTTTTAGATTTATTTATTTAAATTCTAGAGTTGTTGGAAGATGAACTTGCAGTATGTAATCATTATTGGTTTAATTATTGCAAAAGTTTATGAAATATTTGTTCCTTTACGTTTTTCGTAAAACATCTAATATTTCATATATGCTCAGAAGTTAAATCTATTATGTTTTTTATAAACGGAGAATATAACAAACTCTTTCAGAATTTTCTCGCAGTATTGATCTACTTGTGATCACACTTTTGTGTTTACTGCTTGTCACACTCCGTAATATTTTCTTATGTTGAGTCATATTGATCAAAAATTATATTTTTGTCCGTAACTAGCGTGGAGATTATTTTAATTCGATTTTCGGATACAAATCCATGTGATTTGTTAATGTCCAACAAAATCCTTCTTTTTATAAAGAAGGGTTACTCATGTTGTTCTCTTGGGAATGACATCAAATGGGGGAGAGTTCTTAAATGAACTTGTGCTTAAGTGCTATATCTTTGTAGGGAGTGTGGTTGTGGAATATGAAAGGGTTATATCTATTTAATCTCCTAGATGAGCGCTAAGTATTTATTTCTATGTGATATCATCTAAATAAGTTGATATGAGGAGTTGCATTTTAACTATGTTATAATGTGGAATCTCAAAACTTCCATAACACTTGACATATCTTTTGATTGTATTCATTATGATCCCGCGATTTTCGTACCTTGGTTAATTTTATTGACAAAAAGGGGAAGAATTATTTAGTAGTTTCATACTACATACATATGGTTGACAGATCATTATGTAAGGGGGAGTGAATCAATAATCTATAGGTTTTACCTATTATGCAAAAGATGGAAGTATTGATTAAGGGGAAGAAACATATCACCATAGTATTACTTTAGAGTTGGGATACAATTGAACTTTGGAGAAAGGAATAATATTATGTTTCTGTATAATGACGATTGAATTTTTATTTTCAAAAGTGGTTATCGCTATGGAATCGGTTCTTCAACAACAACGATGCTGAGTTGAACACGTTCAGAATCATTGGAGCTTGAAATTACGAAGAGTTCAAGGAGTTGAAGATGCCAAGGAAATCAAGGCATGTTGGATTCAATAAGTTGTCGAAGATTTATTTATTATCCATATGTATTGATAATTTTGTCACTAAAATTGACAAAGGGGGAGATTGTTAGAGCATTGCTCGGTCGAAATCACAAGTGTTGCTATCTCAAGCTTATTGTCAAAACTATATCTTGATTTCTAGTATACAATTAGTTAAGTCTCGGACTAGGATAAAAATATAGTTGAGAAATAGTGGATCACGCAGTCATCATTGCGTTCTACCGTTTGAAGGCGTAGATTGACCGAAGCTTTTGGAGAACTTCATCAACAAAAGGTAAGTGAAGACTGAACCACATATATCTCAAGTTATATTCACTTTTCTACCGTTTCAGACGATGTCACATAACTAATTATACTAGTATGCATAAACAAGAATTTTGAGCCGAAAACTAATTATTTAGTTAGCGGATTTCTCGAAATATAATGACTAAGCTTAATGAACATTTATTCATACTTGATGAATTCGGTTAAGGACAATTTATTGTTCAGAATCAAAATCATGATTCAAGTTTTATCATTTGAAAATAGTCTGGAACAGTGATATATGTCATTGATGTTATTTGGGAAAGTTTCGAATCGATTTAGAGAAGAAATATAGAACTACTATAGATTCAAATACAAGACAGTGGTATCAGTCTTAAAAACTGGGAAAACTATTATATGTTTGAACCCGTATTACATGTATTCGTACAAGTAGCGGATTTGCTATATATATCGACTTACAGATTTGTGATACGCATATTCCTATGCACATCATATGAAAATCTTTTTAACTCGTGAACCGGATTGGTATGCATACTCGTATGCAAACCACTTTTGAACTCTGTTTACGGAACCGAGGTGAGTATCCAAACCGGTACGCAAACTTAAACAGTTCTGTATTCCTGAACTCGGTAGCGTTTCCAAACCGGTATGCAAACCGATTTAGTTTGTGACTCTCAGAGTTAATGTCTTATGTGTTCATGAAAATGGAAGTTAAGCTTTTAAGCTCAAACCGGCTAGTTTCGGCCAACCATGTTGAACATAGTTTTTGTACATGGTTCGGTTATGGTCTCACCTAACCAGAGTGTATATCTTTCTTATGTAAATCATATTCAAAGATTCATCTAACGGTGGATATTAATTGCTTGGTTCCAAAGATATCTTAGCTTAAACCTAAAGCAACATATGCTTTAAATGTATATAAAATGAGAACTTCAAGCAACTGGGATCTTTGAATCCCGACACTACTTATCTAGTGTGTCCTAGTAGTATCTAGAGTCGTTCTCTTCGTAACCCTTTTAGGATTTAGCGACTACAAAGTTTTGATAGGGATTCGTGAAGCCAGGTCTAGTTATCTTTCCTTGATAACTTTAGTATCCTGATCTTGATTGTTTGTAGAGCTTTCTCCATCGACCAAGATAGATAGAAATCTTCAAAGTTCTCTTCGTATCAAACTTTGTTGATTCCACAGGTTTTATACTTGTGAGGTGAATAATAATCTAGGATGCACTTCGGGTTGCATAAGTCCGGATTTTGAGGTTAGCTAAACTTTGTCTATTGTTATCGATTTCCACACCTTTGATCAAGTTATTTGATTGTAAAAGGAAATCAATAATATAGGCTTAATCTGTGGGAGGCAGATTTGGTTTAAAGTCTTCAATTGAGTTGAAGCAACTCTTAGTTGGTGTGATGTCATCTAAGGGAATCAAATTGCGTGGAGTCCTGCTGGGATTCAAGAGGCGTAAGGAGCGCGACTGTACCTTAATCGGTGGGATACCTTTTAGGGCTCAACTACATTCCAGACTGAAGTTAATTGGTAGTAGGCTAGTGTCAGTAGCGGCTTAATACAGTT